>DWDT01001125.1:0-16959 GCA_018245595.1 Microceris scylla | reverse complement strand
ATAATTCTGTTAAATTTTTAGTGATTTCATAATTGTCATCAACCTTTTTATCGTTGGACTGTTGGATACCTCTCGTTGGGAAGTGCGAGCTGACAAACGAGTGCTTTCAGCATGTGTTCTATTAACATAACAATAGTCCGATGTGTGGCAATAGGCTCACTACCAATTCCAAGGGATTTTAACGTAACCGGGAGTGTACTACATTTCTCTATCTTCCCCTTCGGGGATTATAGGTGTGATGTTACGTTTATATCACAAGTATGTTTTCACGATTCTGTAGAAGTAAATTATAAGTTACTAATAATTGGGATTTTTTAATTGTAATTTTGTCATTTTTTAAAGTAACACGTCAATCAATAAAATGATTTTTTAACGCATTCACATATAGAAATTAGTCACTACAAAACCTTAATGAAAGATTTGCAAAATAATTCCTTGTTAAATGTCTCTTGGTTTAAAAGATGTTGATCGGATGTAGTTTAAAATTAATTTCTACTATCACTTTAATAAAAGTCGACTAAGAAAAGTAAGGGAAATATTGGACTCTATATCGTTTAAAGGCTTGTGTTTGACGTCATACTTTGATAGAGTCCAAAAAATTAACCGGCTTTGTCGCTATCGCGTTTATAAACTATCGCGTGCAGTACAACTGTACTTACCTTATGAATACAGGTATTCTATAAGTAGAGCCTTTCCACATGCAATGTTTTTTGTAAACTCTACATGATACAGTTGTAAGATATACTAAATGGTTGACGCATAATAAATACGAATTTATAAGACATTAAACTCTTGAATAAGAATGGTTTTTAAATGATTGAAACATTAACTAATGGCAAGCAACATGACTAAACGCTGAAAATATGTATGAAAGAGCAATCAACTTAGACAATATATTATATTTATCGAAGTATATATCATGTCTAATAGATCCTTGGCACTCGGTAGGTACTTTATGTTTAACTCATAAGTGGTGTTGTGACGGTGTAATAATAATAAAATTTGTAATTTTTGAAGGTAATTTGCGGGTAGTTCGTGATTGGAAACTGGAATCATAACCGCGCCGACTTAGATTTTCACATGCTATGTACATATTGAAATACAAACGATTCTGTATGCACTAAGAGATAGTGTTATGTGATTATGACGCCTCCAAATACTTCGAAATATACACACCGATATACAGCCAATATACATACGGATATAAACCGGCAAAGCATTGGACACTTCTCGGGTGTTGCAAGTGTCCACAGGCGAGGGTGACCATTTACCGGCTGTTGGCCCGGCTGCCTATTTGCTAGGCGAAATATATTAAAAAGAAACATACCGATAGCAGGAAGCTTTGCTTATCTCATAAAGATGTATTGACCTGCGTGGGCAACACAGTTGACTACGCGAATGTAATAGTCATACTAGTCACATATATGTACCTACTTGTTTATCTACTCATCGCTATTTCAAATTCGTAGTTATAATATTATTATATACATTTAGAACTAGTGGTTAGTAATGGCCCTTTCCGCCGAGGTATGAGCATGCTGTCAAGTCGTATTAGTATTTTTAATAATATCATTATGTAAGCACGTTGGATCTCGGGGAATTGAGATATACGGTATTCGGTACTCGCTGCCCATCCCGCAAGGGATTTGGCGTGACGAATAAGAATAATTTTATTATTTTGGACTTTTTTATTATTTTGTTTATTTTATTATTTTGGATTTTTTGAAAAATTTATACTTCTCTACTTTATTCTTTACTGGTAAATCAAATATTTATACCATTTTATATTCTTACAGGTTACATTATGTCTGGTGTCATTTACGGTTATTATCTTTCTATTTTTATAATATAAACTTATGATTGAACTACATATAAGATAACTGTAGGTAAATATGTCCCTTTTTAGGTTGATTCGAATACATAAATACATAATCATATTAGACTTTACAGTATCGTGTGTATTCATAAATGGTAATATGACTGACTACAAAGAATTTCATATTTGACTATGATATAATCATTTATAATTGAATGAATCAACATTCATGATTGGAATTTTAAACAACAATGGAACGGTGGAATTTTAAAACAAGTACTGAACAAGGGAATACTTGTCCAATTAGGGGTCCCGCTTCAAATATTTATATTGTTATTCTGTATCAAATTTCGTTTAACTCAATCACGGTATAGGAAGCGTTCGAGCGCGTACGTTAATATTATGCAATTGGACGGCTGTTTCTGTGAGGTGACGTCAACCGAGTACACTCCGGAGGTGGCAGGCAGGTTCACGGACGAATACCAAGTTCATAGATTACTTCGAGACGCCGCCATCCTATGTTTTGTTTTCATTCATTTCGTTGTACGTACTTCGTCGCATTGTTGGTTTTATTGCAGAAAGCGTTTGTTGTTCGATGTTTTTGTTCTTTATGTTGGATCGATCTTGCTAATTCGTCGTTATTTCACGTTTTTTTGGGTGACTGTTTGTTTAGATGGTTACTTTTTTGGTGGGTTTAAAATATGTATTATATCTGTTGGAGTTGTATTATTGATCGGGTTTTTCTAATATAGGTTAGTGAATAAAGTATTAAAAACATAAGGTATACAATAGTGAGTATTATGGTTAATTTAACACATTCAGTTTGGTCACGTTCGATAAAATTAGTTTTGGTTAGGTTAGGTGAGGTTAGGTTGGATTGCATTAGCGGCGTGACTGTGAAATGACGTCATCCGGGTACATTTCAGCACTGGGCAGGTTCACGGACACACCAAGTTCACGGATTGCTCCACGACGCCACATGATTTGATCTGTATTCATTTGTCGTCATACTTGTTGCGTCGTGAGTCGTGGCATTGTTTTGTATGTACGGAATCTGTGGAAGGTGTTTAATTGTAGTATCAATTTTAAAATATCATTTTAATATAATTATATTAATAATATATTGTCCTTTAAAGCGATCGTTATTTTTAGAGCGTTATGAAATAAAGGCAACGATAAAAGGACTGATGATGACGATGATACTGATGATGGACAACAGAAACGAGGGGAAAATTTTACAGACTTAGGGTTGTTAAGATGTAGCGAACCTGGTGATCAAAAGTAATGAAGGATCGCGCCAAGTTTGACAGTCGGTTTAGTCTTTTTTGTGTAAGAACATAATTATAATATGTACATAGTACATAGAATAATTAACCGATAGAATCATCAATTAGGGTAGAAAGCTGACGCGCCCGCTAATGGACGGTAATAAACCATTTGATAATTACAATTTGGTCAGCCGTGCAAGAACTGACCGCGTTCGGGTTACTCGTGTAAGCATATCGATTGTATGTATCGCCGCCACGACGATTAGATAATTATGACCGAGCGTTATGATATTTGATAAAATGTTTTATTAAGACAAACATTACATTTGCTCTTCTTCGAATTTGACGCAATTTGTTTTCACGATGCAAATGTGTAGTCAACACGTTATCTTATCGCTAGAGCACGCAACATGTTGTTTCAGTGTGTATTTTTGTGCATTTTTCGCAGTCGTTAATTTTTTTGGGATATGCAATTGTTTTAAATCATCACTGCTGCTATGACAGTCAGTTATCAGATCTGATATCGTTTCCATTGTGTTAAAACCCATACGCTACTTACATAGGACGTAGATGGTAATCTTTTAACGTTTTTTTATTTACCTTTTAATTATGAACTTATATGACACTGCAATGAATGGCATTTGGAAAAATTTTTACCTTCCATGTAAACAATAGTTCATTTTTGTTATATTATTTTATTTGTCTTTATTATTATTACGAATATTATATATACGCAAAGTGGCTGGCAGTGGTTGGGTACGAAGAGCTGAAGACTGAGCTCAGCGGCGTGCCATTGGAGAGCCCTAGGTCCTGTGGAGGACGAGAGTAGGCTGATGATGACGATGATGATGATGATTCTCGTATCGTGAAGGGATCTCAGTTTGATTCTATGTGGATAGTAGAACCGGTATCTTCTCAGGATCTTTATCCTTAGTGCATACATACTACGTCTTGCGAAACTTTGAGCGAGATTTTATATATTTTGATATAGACATGTAGCTTAGTAGACTCCAGCTTTAGTATGAATCAATAGGCTAATAAATCTGCCTTTCGTCGTTACGGGAGCCGAATTTCCCTCAAGAACTTGCAAAGAAGGACAGACAGAGGAGGGTAGTACACCCCCACGTTTCACCAGTTACGTTTAAGTCCCACAATGGAATAGGTGGTGAGCCTATTGCCATACACTGGGCATACACATCCAGACTCCGAGGCACTACTAGAATTTCTAAATTACAAAATTCCAGTAGTACCCGACCCGGGTTTGAATCCAGGACCTCCCGATCGCGCATGCAACCACTCGACCAACGAGGCAGTCAAAGAAATTAAACTTAAAGAAATTAAAGAACATTTACAAAATTTCCATATACATATACATATGTATCTGCAATACAGTTGCGCAAAATATACGTACATGGATTATATATCCGTAAAATAAAATTGTACTACATACACCGTTTGACTAGTCATTATTACCACACATATAAACTATTCGACTACCACTAATATAAGGGATCTATAGCAAAATTTGGTAATGCATTTACCTGATATTTTCCTTATATTTAATAATATAATATTCATGGGAACAGTCATAACTACCTAAATAACCCCCCGTTGACAGTCTACATACCGAAATGTAATACTACATCAGATGTTATAGAGAAATAGTATAATCCGATTCAAAATTTGAAATCGGACGAGGAATCAGAACATCTGCAACGTGATTAATATTGCATTCAAGAATGTCGACACCTGCGTCTCTCCCGTGCCACGTGAATTCGTGACCGGAGAGCTGATGTAAGATTTTCGTTCTTTCGCCCAGTTTTATATTGATGCAACTAAATGCATGCAAATTTAGCAATAAAATTTTTATTGGCTGTATACGATTCAAGGTCTTAATATATTAATAAAAAAGAAACCTTTAATCTAATTAGTCTGTGGCAGTATGTAGGTTTTATGCATGTAGCTATGTTATGCATCTAAATGCTAACGAAAAAGTTGAATTTAATTGGCTACGGTTACATTTTACCATGGATTCTATACTTGATTTGAACTGATTAAATATTTTAAAAGAAGGATATCAGCATTTAATTTTTATTTTTTTGTGGTGAAATACACAAAATAATTTCACTATATATATTCATATATTTCGTCTTTATCGTACAGAAAATGTAACTAGAAAGCTATGTATTTGTTCTAATTACAGAGTCCAAATGATAACGTGGGTGGACAGCGAGGGCGGAAGCGGAGGTAGAAAGACAACAAAATGACAACCCTGACCCAAACCACTAATAGACAGACAAATTTACTATTTCCATCCATAAACTTGAACAATTATATACTATATTTGAATTTATAAAATAATTTTATAAGTTTCCCTCTATTACCACCGCGTGTACAAATTTTTCTAGCAACTTTAATTTATAAGGACATGGAAACCAAACATACCTTCAAGCGTACATCGTAATAAAGCATTATTCGACTGCCTCTTTAGTGTAGTGGTTGCAAGTACAACTGCTGTGCGAAAGGTCCTGCGGTCGTTCCCCGAACCAATTAAAATATTATTTGAATTTTCGAACTTGAAATTCTCCGTAGCAGTACATACTCCGGATTTGCACTCCTTGTATATCTTTGGACTTACCCCTTGTTCCTTATCACATACAAGATAACTGGTGAAAAGTGGAGATATCTCATATTGTAAGGTTTTTAAACCATTAAGTATTATTAGTCAGTACATAATGATAGTTAAGTACTACACTTATAAAGTGACACAAAAAAAAGTTACACCAGATAAAGTGTTTTGATAATATGTATCTACTGCTCCAATGTTTCTTCATGCAAATTTTTGCTAGCCCCCACATTCAATTTTAGCAATGTTAGATACGTATCCAAGCTCGGTGCTGTTCTAGATCAAATTACATATGCATCAGCCCTTCCTGAGGCGAAATTGCTAGGAATAATAAAAAGGCTTTTGTAACGACCACTGACTAATAAAATGTAAAGTTAGTCGAGGGTAGAATAATATAAATCTCTCCTATAATAATAGTTACTCTATATAAATAATTGATGTTAGGTCCAAAGCGACAAAAAATAGTCAATACGAAAATTAATGTGTGCTTTACTACAAAGATAAAAGACATTGTTTTAACCCTTGTATTTATGTATTCCAATATTTGTCGACTAAATTAAATGCAAATAATAGTGTACATTATAGAAAAATTAGACGTGTCATAATGGAAACAAAATCGTCTACTTATGCATGAAATGCAAATTAGAATTGCCACCAAAGCTTGGTCGCGCTTACGTGAATTATTATTCATAGTGAAATGTTAATAAAATTCCTTTGACAATACGTAGTTATTTTGTAAATAAGTAATTCGTTCTAATGAAAACATTTATTTTATTACAATAGTTACGTAAAGATTAAACGCTTAGAAAAGTATGTTTTTCGAGATAGCCCGTCTAATATTAGAACTGATTGAGTTCCTTTTTCAAATCGCCGCGACCTTAATACGATACGTACGAACTCATGAAGAAAAATACCACGGATAGGTTCAAAACTATTAGGGATATCACGAAAAAAATCTGTATCTTTTAGCGTGCGTTTGACATAGATTTATACTTCCGCAGCATTAACAGCACTGTTCAGCATTTACTCGGTTCCTTCTACTGTAACAAGGAATGTTCACCACCTGCACCAGTACTCCGCGTATCTCTCGTACGAATACAAGAAAATCTCAGAAAATAATTTCCTTAATTTCTTTCAACTTCCCAAAATATAAATATTGTTCCTCTATGGAACGCGAATCTCCCCTCAAAATAAAAATAATTATGTTTTAATATATAAGGACCTTTATTACATTGGCGACTGAAGTATCGTTTATTTTAAGAAAAATCCTTCTCTACAATCTTATTTATTCATTAACCATGAAATAAATTAGACAATAACAATAATCATTACGCCTGTATTGCCTAAACTGGCGGGAAGAGGAATATAATATACTCCCACGGTTCACCTGTGATAAATAAACCTGTGCTAAAATTATAGGTTTCTACGTGGAATCGGAGGTGAGCCTATTGCCATACACAAAAAACAAATCCCTGGGAGACACGATTCTATGTGAGATTTTTACCACACAAAATCCTCTCAACAGAGTTCTTATGTATTAATCAGAGAGCTAATTTCACTATAATTCATCGAAGGTTGTTAATCTTAACTAGACTTCTTAATAAATCATTAGGTCCTTCTTGTGTCCAATAAAAGTAGATATATTATTGGCTGAAAAAAGTATTGTCAAGGTCTTCGTTTCATTTATCATTCGTTTGACATAGACAGATGTCAAGTATTCATAAACAAACATCATTGAAGTTGCTGTATCAATAGAATGGTTATATCGGGTTTTGCTTTATTTTAAATATACTGAAAACGTTTACTTAAGGAATATTAACAAGATATCGTAACTATGGTTCGAAGACAACGAGAGCATAGTACGACGGAGGATGAAATCGTCATTGGTAAGTTTATTACTAACGTATATGTGAATACAATCCTACATGATCAGGTGCTAAAAAACTTAATCCACGCATATTTCAAGAAAAAGTGTGTTGTCGACACCCATCAATCATATACAGTTCACAAAATGCTCGCCCTTCCACTTTACATCAGATGGATCCTTAACTAATTGGACTCTTGTGAATTAGGCGTCAGTTATGCAGATGGTAGATTAAAATAGACAAGTTTTTCAGCCTGGATGAGATCGTTTTATTTTTCAGATACATCACCACAGAAAAAACAAAAGCGTCACAAGCACAAGAAGCACAAGAAACGGAAGGTCGACAATGACTATGACAGTGACACCTCTATCGACGTTTCCTATGAAGACACCCTGGACAAACCATACAAATCGAAAGCAAGAAAGGAGCCAGGTACTTCAGCTGCCGATATATTAAAGGCTCAAACAATGAAAACTTCAACCGATGCTCGTAAATCAATACCTGGATCATCATCTAGCACACCACCTAAGGTGCCAGCAAAAAAGAAAAAAACTAAGGGTAGAGAAAGTGGTACATCAAGTGAGGAGGAAAGATGGCTGGATGCTATTAAATCAGGAAAATTAGAAGAAGTAAGGGATAAAATAAGAATATGTTTAGTTTTTTCCCAAAAATTTTAAAGCAATTAGGTACTCATAGGACTTTAGCTAATTCTGGTGTCTCAACATTAAAATGTAAACCTTAAAATAGCATTAATGCCTATTTGATATTTACTCACACAGATATGCTGAATGTAAAACTAAGAAAGTCTTGTCATATAGTGTTTTCCAGCTACACCTATATTAGTAAATAGTACTACCAACCATTATCATAGGTAATAACAGTAATATTATTGTATCAATACTCTAGATCCCTTATTGGGTAAGTAAAAAGTAACAGTATTTCTAATTAAATAGAACAAATAACTTGAATAGCATCTGCACACTAGTCATCAGCTGAAAAATATGCATGTAGAATATTTGAATAGATATTTTTCAGATCCAGACTCTCAAGAAGCAGCTTTGTTCAGTACATAAATACTTGTCCTAGGAGGGAATCCAACTCACAATCTCGGGTTCAACTGGCAAACTTTGTGTAGATTTCATTTAAGTTTTAATTAATTTTTCATTGCAGGTAGATGAAGAGCTTAAAAAAATTAAACCCAAGGATCCTAAGATGATGACAGCAAGACAGAGAGCCATGTATGAGAGAGGTACTGACAAGGAAACTTGCCCTGGTGGTGAAGTTTTACTGGCCTTGCCCTCTGGTTATAAGGAAAAAGTGATGACAGCAGAGGCTATACAAAAAGCAGCATTAAAATCGCAAAAACGGAAACAATTAGCTGATGAGAAACGAGAGAAAGATAAAAAGAAAACAATGGATAGGTTACTAAAGAAACAAGAATCAAAGAATCTAAAAAACATGCAAAAAGGCAAACCCATGAGGAAATTAGAACCTATGATTGTGTACAAAAATAACAACAATGAAATATCCCTGTCATTGCCAGCAGGTGTTCCTTATCCCTTAGAAACAAAACCTCCCATCGAAGTACCGAAACCCATACTGTGTGGAGTGGATGGGTGTGGAAATATCAAAAAATATAATTGCTCTAAAACACAAATTCCTTTATGTAGTCTAGAATGCTACAAGAAGAATCTAATTAATATTAAAGTACATTAAATTGTTAACTAGTTCATAATTAATTATTAGTCTTGTATTACTTCCTGTTTATTAGTATTAGTATTACTTCCTGTTTATTAGTATTAGTATTACTTCCTGTTTATCCCAAAGAGTTATATAATTTTGGTTGGTGGCTTTTGCTATTTACATTTTTTGATATAATTAGATAGTAGATAGATTCAAGGAAATTCAACATTGTGACAACCTTTCAGAAGAACAAAAAATAAACTACAATCCAGGGAACCCTGTTTATTTAGTTTTGACTATTAAAATATACTATGAGGCAAAAATGCAAAATAATTATGTCAGCAACTACCCTCTTGATTCCAAACTCACAACCTGCTTTGTTAAACTATGTGATACACTTTGAGATACACTGTGAGAGATACTAATAAATACATTTGAGATACACTGTGTAATTTTGTGATACACTGTGAGAACAGTTGCCACAATGAGTGTTCTATGAAATATAATAAAACAAACAGACAGCTAAACAGTGAGCATATATTTGTTAGAATAAGAGATAGGTTTAAATGATTTACATAGTTATTATAAAATACTTAAAAGAGTCTTGATTGAAATAACTTCTAATGTCAAGATTACTACTGATCCTATGTGTATTGGTATTTAGAACTTAGCCAATCCATATCTTGTCTTTAATACATACCAGAAACCAACTATTTCTGTAGATATCCACAAATATAAGACATAAGCAATAGCCTCCAAGTACATTCACATTAACCATATTACAAATCTAACACATATCAACCGATTACATTTTAGGTATCAATAAATATCAGACTAGGCTCAAAGTTTAAATAGAGCTAAGAATTTTCTGCCTTACTACAATACCATAATTTATTGAAGATGAAAAATCTGACTAAGAACCAACTAGTTATGGCATACAAAATAGAGATTTGTGTACTTACTATATGAGAGCCAGAATCAAACCTAGATACTATATCTCTTTTTTTATCAATAGTAATAAATGCTTTTTCAATATAAAGTTGACACTTTTAAGATACTCTTTGGTAAGTAGATTTTTACTAAACTTTGTTCAAGCCAATAAACATTATGACTAATGTCCTGTTTATTTTAGTGTATACAACAAATGTGTCATGTTCTCTACACTAAAATAACGTAAATTATATTTATATCGAGGCAAATTAAGGCAAAAGGATGAGATCAAGCTATCACTTAGTTCACATTGGTTTTATTTGTTGTCTGTTGCAGTGTGATTCCATTCTTGGTGTCAATGCCAAAAAATATCTCAGTTACAGGTGTTCCATTATTTGTAAAATAACAACAACATAAGTACAGACCCTTCAATCTACAAAGTATTTTTCTAATAATTCGTGACAAAAGTAAATTTTACATTTTATTTTCACAATGAATAAAAATAATAAACATAATATGTAACTGTGGTGTTACCACCAATACAAAATATGAAATACAATTTACCATAAGTAAAACACACACAACAAATAGTAACAACATTCCACAAAATAGATAGCATACAATCCTAAAATGAACAAAGTCTAAACTTTTCCGTTAAATGTTGTTTAATTTGAAACTACTTTATTTCTTACAAGAAAATGTTAATACTTAAGTTATATTAATGTCTTTACATCAAGTACCTATATCAATATAATAGATTATTTATAGTCATAAAATCTGTTTCCCATTAAAATACCATCGCTCTAGTACATTGCTTAATTTTAATAAACATATTTATAAACTAGTGTGAGTGTACCCCTAGATACATACATGTAGACATCAATTTGGCATATATTTTGAGCTACATATTCAAATATATATGAAGTGTACCATCAATTTACATGTTTATCTACAAATTCACCACAGTGTACTGCAAGCACTTAGTAATATGCATACTTTGTACATACTATTGTCATTTACTGTATTTTTTTCTATGACAAGCATTGAGGCTACAGAATCGTACACATTTAAACAGCAACATTTTTTACATATACAAACTGAACTGCTTTATTTAGTTTAAACACCTCTATCTAACAGTAAACACTGTAAATTACAATTTATAACATTTAAAGGCTAATTTAGATATTGTTTTAGAATTACTTGAACTCTAAGTGGATTGATATTTTAGTGAAATACTTTAATAGAAATGCCAATTTTTTATACAGAGATAGACACACAGATTATCGTAGTAGTATATTAAAAATATTGAAGAAAATATTTAAAGTACATCAAAGACACTTTATTATTTTCACTATGAGAGCAATTTAATAAGATTAGAACTACTGATTGATATAACCATGCACACTAAACACTGAATAGACATAGACACAATTATAGAAGTTCATTGAAAAGTTCCATTTCAAATTCCAAACATTTTTACCATTCTTTTTAATCACTTTGTCGTTGCACATTCATTGTCGAGCAAAAAGTACAGACAAATTCTAGTATCCATTCAAACCCACATGCTAAAGCACGGTAACCAACAAAATGGAAAAGAGACACTGGCTTGGTATCAAACATTCGTCCGTTTTGAATTTCGGAGGCGTGCCAAGCCTGACTGTAACCGCTAAGACTGATTATTCTGCTTGTTGGACCTAAGTCGGGCTAAGCCCGAGCGCTCCTCCTCCTCGTCACTGGTGCAGGACAGTCCGCCGACAGCGCCACGCGATGAAGTTGCCTGAATCAAGTCCTGATCGGGACCATTACGACTCTCATATAATAATATGCCCAATGTTTCTTCATAAATCCGGGCTTCAGGAAATTCTACTTTAGTATGCTTCTTATCCGTTGCATACACAATAGATGTGCAGCAGACTTCAGCACATTTCTTGCTGTGCCCAAAAAATGACCAGCAGCATATTTCATTAGAGCCTATCACATCTTTTATGAACAGGACTCTTCCACTGAAGCGCAGTGACAACTTGTCAAACAGCTCTATATTCTTCAACAAATTGTCATCGGAGGTACTTGTGTATGAGTACTTATTGTTGTGTCGGTTAATCAGCAACTTCACGACAGGCTGAAAAAAATGTTGTAGTTTATATAATAGTACAAAAAAATTTGCACCCATGTAAAGAAGGTGATAATGATAAAAACAATACATCAGGTATGTAAAAATAAGTACTTCATACCCAATGGACACAATATCGAATGGAAAGTATTGATACTGTTCTGATGAGTAGTATCGAAATGAAGTATCATTCTTATACAAGTATCAAGACAAAGGTATTGATATCTAAAAATATCAAAAGATAACTGTTTTAACCTCATGAATGCTGATTCTATAATATTGGTATAAAATGTACCCTCAGTGATGAGGTAGCTTTCTATAGATAAAAGAACTTTTAAATGGGTTGAGTATTTTATGCATTATCCAATAAAGGCCAATCCAATTTTACAAGCTTACAATCAACTCTTTCCTATTTATAATATCAATATAGAAATTCATGACACAAGTTTAAATTAGTTGTGTTCTTTTATTTTATATATATAAATAATTTTTTTTTCAATATTTACACACACACACATATATAAAATTAATTTTCCCTTTTTTGCTCCATACAATTGCTAAAAAATAGTAGTTAATTTTGGGGAAACAATTTAATACAAAGTATCGAGTACAAAAGTATGAATCAAAAGGCAAAGTACTTAATGATATGAAGTTTCGATACTTTTTCAGTGTCCCTACCCAATGCTCTCTGTCCATCAACCTGGTATGATGATATTATAACAAAAGTAATCATAAACATTTTTACAAAAAAAATTTGTAAAGTTTAATCTAATACCTTTGAGGCCTTTAAAATAAGTTTTAAAGTGTCTATCAATGATATCAAATATTAAATTGTATTTACTTTGGTAGTAGAAGAGATCAAAAGCTGTTCCTCCTTTTGTGAAGTGATCAATGGAACTCTGCATATGGGTTCAGCCTCACGCTCTTTTTTGGTTAATGCCTGCTGGCATGACTCAGACAATTCCTCAATCAGAAAATATTTAGCCTCAGCTAACAATTCAGTTATTTCACGGTAAGTGTCTGGTAGGGCCACAGTACCATCACGGAGATAGTTCAGTATTGTACCGAAATGCTTTCCACAACGATCAATCAGAATCCAGCCTGAAAATAAAATTAAGATGTTGAAATATACAATATTAATATTACTTTCTGTATATAAGTATGAAACTAATGAACAACAGTACTGATATTACTGACATTCAAGAATTTATTTTTATAATTTACTTGTAATTTAAGGTCTTGAATTGTTTTATAATTGTAAGGCCGTATTTTTTATTGAGATTAAAATAAATATCGATGAAAACACAAATACACATATTTTAACTAAATCTACGTAGAAAGATGATGAGTATAGTAAATATTAATGAACATCTACGTTAACAGTATAAATATACCTATAATATTACGAAAAAAGATAAGTACCTTCGGAATCCGTAAGGACCTCCATTCTGCCGCTAAACATCGTACGCAGCATATTGTCACTTTTTGTAAGAGTGCCTATCGTCGTATAAAACAAAGTTCCTCCCACATTCAGCTTCACATACTGGGACGGACTGCCCTTTATCAGCGTTTTGTGATCGCCCGACATTTTAGGAAGCTAATCAGTAATGATTGCTTGAGCACGAACCAAATCCAACTTCTATACTTTGATTCTTATCCAATCGCAAATTAAATTTTTTCAACACTTATTCCTGCTTATCAGCCATTTTATTTTGCATAATATTTAACCCAATGACCACTATTTTAAACTTTTAAAATCAAGCTAACGCAGGTCCCGCGAGCAAAATTACATTACGGGTAGTCAGTCAAATAATCGATACCTCGAAATGTCACAGTGTTGATTGTCGATGGTAGACCGTGGAAAGGAATATTAGTATTCTGTGGTTAGAACAAAAAACAGCACCAACATTTCAGTTTTATGTAATCTTAATTATAATTAATATTAGTTAAACAAGGAGAAAACAAAACTTTACATTATATGCGCTCATGACTTGTTTTTATATATTTCTAACAGACTTTGATATTTAACAAAAATTAATATGAAATAAGTCTACCAACGGGACCAGTGTAACATTTGGCCTTTTGATCTATACTGGTAAGCGAGACTAGACCAAAAATATTTTTCTAACTTACATGAAAATGTTAATAAGGACCAAAAAATAACATAGTGACATGCCCATAATTAAGTAACATCTCTAGTGTGTATTAAAATTTAAATATAGATACTTAATAATACTTAGATAATGTATGTAAATATCAAACACATCCAACTTTTATAACGTTGAGCGATCTCGTTTATTTATCATCCTATTCGTACTACCTAGCTTATATGTAAGCACAGGTGTCTTTTTTAAAATTATACTTATTATTTTAAAAAACAAAACCCCATCACACAGATGTTTTACTCCGAGTATATTTTAGATAAACGTCATTCAAGTGAAATATCATAATATATAAAAATGAATGTTTGTCTGTATGTTATCGATGAACTAAAAAACTACTGTACCGATTATTATGAAAATTGCTATATATATGTATTTTTCCACGGAGAAGGTATATGTAATATGCTCATTGATACCACTCGCCACCTGGTGGCGCTGCAGACAAGCAACTTCTGCCCCGTTGAACCGATTGTCATGAAAATCAATATGACCATGTATTTTTACACAGGGGAAACGAATATGATATTCGTATTAATGGAAGTTATCACCAGATGGCGCTTCCATGTATCAAGTTCAATACTGATTAATAGATATCTGTACGAATTCGTATAAATATAAGTTCGAAAAATATATTCTTGGTGCGATAAGTAAAATCTATATATAAAAAAATGAATGTTTGTCTGTATGTCATCGATGAACTCAAAAACTACTGTACTGATTATTATGAAAATTGGTATATATATATGTATTTGTATGTTGGCGTAGCAACGCGCGCCGGGTACAGCTAGTGAATAATAATTATTAATAATGTTTTACTATTTGTGATATACAGTTTTGTTCGTCGAATGGTTGCAAGTGCGACTATTAATTAAATTGTCCTGGGTTCGATCCTCAGAATGTTGCAATGTATTAGGGCTTTATTTCAGTCGCCATTCGTTTTGGGTGTAGGTAAATACATATACGAGTACATACAACAATTATTGTATTTTTATTGTAGATATTTCGCTTAAGAGTTTGAGAGGCGTCCAGGTAGTACGTACACTTTGTATGTAGTTAACTAATAGAAAAATAAATGTTTTATAATGTAAATTTTGACTATTTGGTTGTGATAAATATGGTTAGATCAAATCGACAGCAAAATGGAATAAATTTTTTAGAGCAGTACAAATTAAACTCAGAATGATATATCACATTTTTCTCGGTATACGAGTTCATACAATTTAATAACGTTTACAGCGAGGCAGTGTGCGATAGACTGTGAATTTGATTAACGACGTGTATCGTTTACAGCGTATGGATTAATAAACATCGAGCACTGCAGACAGTTATGGACAAGTGGATTGGACGATGATGGAGATAAAGTAATTACAGCAGCAAATAATGAATTCGCAATACCAAATAACGATCTACGAATCCGAAACAAACAAGCAAATTCAATCATTCATAATGAAAATCAATTGAAAAAGAATAATAATGAAAATAAAATTAATGAATGTGCAGATATCAGCAAACGGTCTATAAAAAATGAAATTTGCGCAATAAGACGAGATGGTAACGGCTACAGAATTAAACTTTTTAGCAATAATTGTGATTTGCTGGAGTATAACAGTGAAGTTAAAGATACATTTGTTCAAACAGATATGTTTATTTGTGAAAGTGCTTTACGCGTTTTCAGTGATAATTCAGAACAAAATAAAACTGTAACTACAAAATCAGATTCTGTAAGTGCTTTTGAACGTCGATTAGAGAGTCCTAACAGAGTTGTATTCGTTGACGGTTCGTTACTGGGCAGTACGTACGATGTTAATAAAACTATAGACAATTTCTTCGCTGCAACGCATGTTTTTGACTTACCAATAATGAAGATAGATGAAACACAGATGGAAACACGAAGAAGGTTATTGAAAAACGCTGGCCCTATAAAAGTTTTTCAGCCATGGATTACTATCCCTAAGGAGATAAAATCGGACGTGTTTCACAGGCCTACTCTCTCTTCGTGCTACCATAAATGTCCGACAGTATGTTTAAACCATCATCTATGCATTTTACAACACAGTGTGTTTTTATCTTTCTATCTATTTTGCGGAGGGTCGAGTGTTGTGGCACACTTGGGAAAGGCTATGTCCAGCAGTGGAAAATGCGTACATGATGATGATAATGATGATGTATTTTGCAAATAAATTAATCGATTATATCTTTTCTCATTTGTGCATAAACAAAACGATAAAGTGGCACCATCTATTGACCTTTATTGTTTGACTTTACTAATATGAAAATTTTCTCAAAAACCCTATTAACATCAATAATTTTAGGTACCAAAATTTATTGTCGATCTACTAATTAAGTCATATATTATGTGTTATGACTAAGACACAGGAAATTTTTATTTATCCGAGGTTTTGTAATGCTTTTATTGTGTTTCTTTTTTTTTCAACCCATTACCATTCCACTGCTGGAATACGGGTCTCCTCTCATATTGAGAGGGTTAAGGCCATAGTC
>DWDT01001124.1:0-16967 GCA_018245595.1 Microceris scylla | reverse complement strand
AAATCACCACAATATAAATAAGGGGATGGTTGTCTTATTAAACATGTAGTTTCATAAATTTTGATTTTTCAAACTTAAAATTATAGATATAAATTTTTAGCAATTACCCTCTTATGTATGTGGTTAAAGTCAACAAAATGTCAAACTAAGGAGGGAAAAAAATTTGTAAAATTATTATATAGAGAAGGAGTACAGAATGCAAAAAACGTATGTGTAATATGTATTACAAATGCCTTAAACTGAATTATATAAACCATTTATTACTTAAGTTCCCATTGTCAATGTTAGACAAGAGGCGGATGGTTGTCTACAGAGGAAATATTTATTAGGTAAGCGTAGTGTTTGACATTAGAACTTGGACAACACTGAAATTGATTTTTTTATGATCTACAATCGAATTTCGATCCATAATGGACCACTAATATTACTAGAAGTTCCAAGGATTGGTTAACCACGTTCTTTAAACGAATTAATGTGTTATGAGGTGTTTTTTTTATAATTGAAACCATCTATCTAATTAACGATGTTGTATTTCTTAGAGCCAATAAATATTTTGTGTGGCCCTAACTGAAATAGTCAAATAGCACTCCTTCAATTTTGTTAATGACTTTTAACTTTTGAAGCGAATCAGATATGTTCATTGGTATCTATTATTACTGTGTCGGTTGGAAAATCGAATGCTCATGTATTATCAGTAATTACTTTACCTATGTATATTAATTCATCGGTGTAGAGAAATGAGTGAGATAAATTATTGTTGTAGTAGAATCCAATATATGTATATTAATATATAATATAATTGTGACTGAATGTTGTAATCTTGTATTTTAAAAACTATCTTAACTAATAAAAAAAAAACTGTATAAATAAAACTTATTTCAAAAGCTGGCTTATGTTTATTTGCCTTATAAAAATTATTCTATTCTATTGTAGTATTCGTTTTGACTGTTGGTTGGCTAGAACCGCGATTTCTATCCGGTATAGTCTTATAATCATTATCCAGGTCATCAATGAAGAATCTGTTTTCATTAATTTTGACGCCGTTTTTATTATTATTAATTTGATTGTTTGTTTTCAAATTTTCCGCTATATTTTGAAATGAATATTTATTACTATTGTCCGGTCCATTTGCGTGTATGTGGCCGTGATATACAACATTAGCTATATTTTTGAACGGTGTATTATTAGTCTGTGCTATCGGTGGTTGAAATGCATAAACGAATGGTATAGGATTTGTCAAGTTACGCTGCATTCGTTCAATAAAGGGATTGATAACAGGATCTGTTGGATATTTATAACTATCCTTAGTCGTTTTTTCTGTATTTACATCCACTTGTTTTGCTAACTGTAATGTGCCTGAAAGTTTTTCTAGAAATTCTTGTAACATATTTGTGTTTTGGTCGATTTTTTCTAAAACTTTTCTAGTAATATTTTCATTCCGTTTTATCGTTTTTATAAGTTCAAATTTTACAGGATCTATATGTTTGACTGGTTCAGAAGTTGTATTAACTGTTGTTATAGATATTGACGATGAATTTGGTGTTTCAGTGCTGTGACTCAGTTTGGGTTCAATTAAGGAAGGAAGCGTATCCCTTTCATTAAGACTTTTTAGTTTTAGTTGCTTGAATAAGTCTATTATATGACTGATATTTTGACCACCATAATCTTGTTCTTCTTTATGTATCATTTGTTTTAGTTTTTGACTTTCCATTTTTAGATGTTCAAGCTGTTGATCAATTCCAACCTTATGTAGTTTTAATAACATTTTAATTTGAGATCGCTGCTTGTCTATTTCACTATTTACAGGCTTTTTTGTGCTTGAAATTACATTTTTAGTATTACTTACGTTTTCAACTTTTGATATTTCAGAAACATTAATATAAGAAACATATCTAACGCCATTGTTATCATAGCTTTTGTTAATTGACGTATGCACTTCTTTATATCCTGGTTTCAAACTAGTGTTATTTTTCGGCAAAATCTTAACTAATAGCTTATAGTTATTTCGAGGTGGTAAAACAGCATTGATTATTTCATCTACATTCGGCGAATTCGTATTCGTTTCATCTCGATCTTCATTATCTTCTGCAGCTATTGCGCTTTCCGATTCGAACCCACGCTGCTGTTGTGATTTTGACGTCACTGTTCCATCACTGCTAAAGGAATTAATATTAATGATTTCTTCTTTTGATTTCGAGATGTTTTCTACAAAAACATGAGGATATTTTGACATGAGTCCACTTCGCAAGGATCTGGTATCGTAAACATTAGTCATGTAAGGTTGCAACTGAGTCATATCATAATCATAACTGGGATTCCTATAAGGTGCCACATAATCAATATGTTCGTCTTCTTTGTCGCCGACTATAACTGCAGGTATGTCTTCTTTATATATGGCTTTATCAGGGAATATATCTTCATGTGATGCTAAAAATATGTCTTCTTTTGAGTGTCTTGGATAACGATCACTTGCAACTATTCTTATTTGATCAATATGGCGTTTGTTTCTCTTTCTTTTGATAAATATTTTCTTTTTTTGCATAACGTTCGTGTTTATAAACTTATTGAGTTTTGTTTTTGAATTTAAGTTAGAGAAAAGTTTTACGTTTATTATACTTCGCTTGTGTCTTTCTGCATCTGTTCCTATAATATGAAAATTGTTTTCTGGAACATAGTCTGTTACTCCTTCTGATTCATTACTTACTCCATCTCGTTGGTCATAATTTTCGTGATATGATTGTATAAGGCTTTCTAATCCTGTAAATATTTTTAAGCTTTCCTCGTCTGGTGGTTCATCCATGTATTGATTAATTCCAATAGTAAAACCGCTGTCACCTATCTCTTTGAGATACAAAGTTGTATTAGCCCTATCTATATTTTCATTAGGAGGGATAATATCGTCGTTTTCCGTATTTATCGGTTTCTGTAAACGTTTTGGTATTCCATTTTTCATCACACTTTTATAATCAACATCTAGTTCCCCCATTTCAGCTGAATTGAGAGATTTGGAAACTGTTAAGAAACCAGGCCCATTGTACATTTTTTTCCAAGTCTCCCCATACATGCCCAATACACTTTTTAATGGTCGTCTTACATTTGCAGTTTTACTTATGTAATTTAGTTGCTTGTGTTCCACAGTCTCTGCTGAAGGTAACGAATCGGCTATCAACATGTTTGTATTATCGATAGGTTTCTGTGATCTTTTTTTAATTTGGATAGTTTTTGGATGGACATTTCTGTTCTCCTTTGGAGAATTTTCAATGTTTGTATTGATAGCTTTTTCTATTTTATCAATTAAGGTTCGTACTAATTTCTTTTTCTTATCACTTTTTGTTCCTTTGCCATCGAAATGGGTTTCAATTTCTACAAATAATTCATCTTCATCATTTTTAGGTTTTCTCTGTAATGGTCTAGAGTCTTCCGTTGTATTAGCCTCATAGGTAATTTGCCGTTTTATGCGTTTACTTTTGGAAGTTTCTTTATTTAAAATGTTATTCTTGTTGTTACTCAATTTGTTTGTATGTATTCTAATATACTCTGCTATAGCTTGATTGAACACAGGATTTTGATCATTTTTACTCTCTGTGTTTGTAGTTTTTATGGTTGCGTCTAAATTTTCTAAGCTTTGTTGTTTTTCTTCAATATTTTTCTTATTATTTTCATCTATATTTGCTTGTGTGTGCTCTGTATCGTTCATTTCTTCAAATCGTATAGGAGTGCCGTTATACAGAAATTTTATAATTCCCTTTACGTTTTCGCTTGAGTTTCTGAAATAAATGTGAACCGCGTTACTTGTATTGTAGGTAAAAGCTTATGTAAAACGTTATTGTTTTAAGTAACTTACTTATTTGTTTCTTTTGCTTTCTTATTGTTCGTGATTTCAATAACAGTTTTGATTATCATAGGAGGATCTGGAAGTAAAATAACCTTAATATAATAAAATACACACAAGCCATGGTAAGCTTTAATTTTGTCTGTGTTAAAACTAATCAGTCAGCCTGGTGCCGTCATCCTAGTGTCTTTTTCATTTACAGTATCTTATTAAACAAAATGCCTACTTTTCTCACTAAGTAACTTTATTGCAATAAATTAATTTTAGTGTTAATTTTCCAAGTTTCGCTAATTTCGCTAATTATTCTCAAATTTTACAAATTTTTTGTACTTAAAATTATTCCACTTGCATCCATAAATGTTTATTTCAAATAGGGCTCATATTTTCACATGTTTGTAACTTTAGCAAGTGATTTGGAGATAGGAGTGGATATTGGAGTAATTTGTACATAGAAAATAGCAATAGAGGGTAGCGACAGTATCGTGAAAACGGACGGATCGATACATCAAGTTACGTTCGTGGCTATGTATTAGATATATTCTAGTGATTCAGCAGTGGACGAAAGTCTACCGTAATTCAATAAATTTTAAATTAGAAGTTTATTGAAGGTCTCGTGTCAAAGACTATACATATGTCTATAAATCTCTACTTTGTACTGTTTGAAAACAGCCTATTGTCCGATAATGCCAGTATAAACATACAGAGTGAATAGATATTTTATTTAATATGTTTATGATACATTATCCGTAAAAGTCTTAGTTTCCTGTACTACGTCTCAATTTAAACTACTAATCCAATGTTCGTTAAAACGGGTGCAAGGATTTTTTTCTTCACATATATGTATGTACAGATTATTGCACATTAAAACACTTTGATCTACTATACATATCACGCCATCTTTTATTAAACTAAGATATCTTATCACAAATATTATAAAAATCACCTTTAACTGTTTCTCGAATGTCACCGTCTTCTCGATTTTCTAACATTTCGCTTTGTGATATCTGTTCCTGTAGTTTTTTACACTTTAGAAGTTCATTAAAAAACTTATCCTCTTCACCGTAAATATCGTAGGGTGTGATTTTAATGACTTCTACGGGCTTATCTTTAATACCTTGTTCACCATCTGTACGGAATGTTTGTACGACATTATTCATAATTACAGAAATAGTTACAGATATTATACTTCCCAAGACGAAAGTAAAATGAGGTTTTAACGTTCGAAGGATGATATTATGCCGCTATTCTTAACGAATATATTAAAGCTCCATGCGACTTACACCAGGCGTCATTAATAAACGACTTTATCCGAGGCAATATTAGCCAATTCACAGACAAATAAGGTTGTTTAGGAAAGCACCAATGTTGCAATACTACGTGAAACGAATATGATGCAAAATATCGCAGTAGGACGGTTGGCGTGAGGTCTGCCGTGAAGAAAAATGTGACCTCATTTATCTCTGTTCATATAGGTATGTAATAGGTATGTATGTACATATTAATAATTTTTATTCCTAAATAAACGAGTATATAGCGTATATAACATAGGCAAGTGTTTAAATTATTATTCTTATTTACATGGGCTAATACGTCGCTCTATTCAAAAACTTATGAAAATTGCTTATTATCATATTGAACTCTGCATTGAATAATAAAATTGAATCAGAATTTATTTGTAAGATTTTACCGGACATTTATGTATGATTACCTTTCACTTCATCGTCTGATCTGCCCTCAAAGCTTTTGATCAGTAGCTGTACTTTTTTGTATACTTCATTCAAGTCCATATGACCTATAATACCTTGCAGTAGCATGTTGTGCATTGCTAGATGTAATACGTCTGGATTGTCTATCTCTCTGCTCATTTTATTATCGTTTTCTACTTTCATATTTTCGATATTTTCTGTTTTCTGTATGGTATCTTCTGTGCTTATTTGCGTCTTTGGTTTAATTTTTATTTTTACCAATCCTCCGTTCCTTGCTCCTGATGATTCTTCTTCTTCCAATTCTTCTAGAAGTGTAGCAAGATGATTCGTAAGAATCTTTTTTATTTTTGGACTTTTAATATGGTAAAGTAGGCTGTTTGATTCTAGAAAAAGGGATAAGAGATAGAAATTACAGTTTAAATTGTGGAAAGGTAAAATTCTGCGTTTGCTTCAGTAATAAATAATTTATATTTGCAAAATAATTAATTCTTATTAAGGTATTAATTAATACAGTTCGTATGACTTAATTGGCATTTTATAGTTATTTAATATAATTCGTTCTTCTATTTAGGTACCGTTTTGGCGTGCAAATACTTGTGTTATAATTAAGAATCTCTAAAAAATTAATTATAACAATTATGTCTTGTACTATGTGATCATCAGAATAAATTATAGTAAATATGATTTTTTAACATCATCAGCCTCATCTATATTAATACGCTAAGGTTAAGATGTCGTTTAAAGGTATTAGATATTTAGTTTATGTGGAGAGAGTAACAATAGGAGACGAACAGTCAGCCGTTGCTCTTTAAAGTTCCTTCTTCCACTTCCACAATATGGGCCACAAATTAAAAACATACCTAATGATCTTTTTATTCTAAAATCTGATTCCACATTATCTGGATCGTCATCTTCGTTGGAGGAGAGTGATTGGAAGTCTTCAAAAGCAGCTGGAAGTTCATTTTGGGGGTTGGGAACCGTTTTCTGTTCACTCTGGGCTTTTTGTTTCGGCACTGAAATTAAATTCTTTAATTAATAGTGATATTTTATTTATAGGTTATGGATATATTGAATGTAATATATTTATAGTTTTTGAATACTGGTTGATGAGAGAAGTCAGAAGTAAGCAGTCAGAAGTAATGTAGAAGAAGCACGTCAGGTCTGTAAGAATATTGGACATCTGGTGCTCTCTGAATACCTCGTCATGGAAGTCATGAAGATATAATAATAACAATCTTCCGGATACTTTATAGCATAGAGTAACATAAAACTTACAGGTTTGTTTCTTCAGCAATCCCTCGATGTCAACGAAGACGCTGGTCAATATTACTGTGAAGGTGAGAGCCACAGCGACCAGGGTGACCCAAAGCACCCGGTAAAACGTGACGTCCATGGCTCGTGGCAGGGGATTGGTTTTTGGATATTGATAGTTGTAGTACAAGTTCTGGAAGTTAATTTATGAGTAATCATCAATAATTAGGTATATTAAGACCGGATGGAGAAATTCTACAGGCTTTAAAGGACTTTATGAAGAACATAAAACCAGTAGCTTTCTTCGCGGGTTTCTTCAGCATTTAATCGAAAGGTATTTTCTGTTACTTTACTGTTGCAAGAGTTAGATGTCTCCGAAATCGGCGCATATGTGGTGAATGTGGAAGAAGTACGTCAAGTCTCTAAGGGTAGAAGTATTTGGCACTCGGTGTTCTCTGCCTACCCTTTCACGGCTTATCTTTAGTTGAAAACAAAAGAAGTCTAGTTAGTTACCATGGTGTTGTTTCCAAGAAATTATTTTTATATATTTAACTATTTAACGTTTTACAACATTTTAATCAACTATTTTAAGTTTTAAACCTATTAATTTAACTATTTAAAGTTTAAAGTTCTATTCCGCGACTGCACAACACTTCATCAACTAACTGAAATTCATTTCATTGTTCCACCAGTAGTCCTTTTTTAAACGATACGCGTTTTGTAAACAATCGTATCGTTGGCAATTCGTAATGGACTTCTTGCATATTTTTAGTGGATTTTTGTTTCTTTTACACTTATTGTTATAGCTAGCAACATATTGGGCGACATATAAAGCTATATATAACGTATTTATGATGGCTAAGCAACAGCAGGCTCTCCATTTGAGGCGGTCTCGAGTCCAACACCACCTCAAATGCAGAAGTAATATGGACACCCACTGCCACGTCTAGAGAACTGCGGGTTTTAATAATAAATGATCATTAATCACGTCTATAGATCCTGAAGAGGTACAGACCATTCAAAGATCGAACCCAGGATCTTTCCATGAGTAGCCGCTCTTGCTACTACTCGATCAACGAGGCAATAATCATGACCAGGCATGAGGCATGATTATTATATTTCTTATTTGCACAAAACTATATAGCTTATAGTAAAGTGGCTGGCAGTGGTTGGATGCGAAGAGCTGAAGATCGAGCTCAGTGGCGTGCCATTGGAGAGGCCTATGTCAAGCAGTGGACGGGAGTAGGCTGATACTATCGAGTATACTATAAGAATTCAAGCTTCAATGTCAGTAATTTCAATTTGTGTAACTTGTTAATAGGATTATTATTATGTATTATTTAAACCTTATTGCTGACCATTAAATACATATTACTAATAAAAATTGAGCTTATACTTGCAGTTTTTTCCGGTATAGTGGTCAGCGTGGCTTGTAACTCATAAGCCTCTTCCAGCTTCTCCCATTCTTCTTATCTTTGGCTTTGCTCGCTCAAGTTAGCTTCCAATGGTCTTCAAGTCATTCGTAATTGTTATTGCTAATGAACAAATTGGTGACAGCACTTTAGGAATAATAGTGACTGTCAGTAAGTCAACTTATCATAATCCTGGTTAGTACAAGATATGTTAGTATACGAGTGTATACTTGCAATTAGTGCTAATGGCTTGCTCAAGATAGATTACAGAAGCATTGCTGAACGCTAATACTTGATGATGGAAATCCTGGTCTCTAGTATACCTACACGTCGACTGAGCAAGCACATGTTGTACAAACAAGATAACAAAGAACCACAACATGATTTATATGTCAGTTTACACACAAAATCAATTATGGAATATTCAATTAATTCATTGAATTAATTTTCTAATTTAGATTTTCTAGTAGTGGTTCAGAGTCTGGATATGTGCCCGATGCATGGCAATACGCTCAGCACCAATCCATAGTGGGACGTAAACGTAACCGGTGAAACATGGGAGTGTTCTGCATTCCACTGCCTACCTCTTTGGGGCTTACAGGCGTGAAGTTGCGTTCTTTTTTTCATTTGAAGTAGAATATTAACTCATGTTACACCGGTTACGTTTACGTCCCACTATGGAATAGGTGGTGAGCCTACTGCCATACATCACACATGGGCACATACACAGATTCCGAACCACTATTAGAAAATCTAAGTTACAAAATTTTGTAGTGTTCGACCCGGTAATCGAACGCGGGACCTCCCAATCGGCAGTCGCACTTGCAACCAACACGACCAACGAAGCAGTTGAAAGAAAGAAAAACTGTAATATTTAAGAATACTGAGTTCGATTCGTATTCAGAGCTCGTGTTCATGATCTCGTAAAATGTGCAATTCTAGTACGTTCTATTCCCTTACGTTAGACTCAAATCTCCAAATGCATAGCTATAGTTTTGGAGCTTAATAACTGGCTTAGGTTATTCCCGAAATATTCAAAGCTTATACTGAAATAGACGGAAACTCTATCTATACTAAAATTCCCTCTGTTATAGTTACAATTAATAAACTCACAGACAATAAACAAAGTAAATTCGATATTTATCGTTTATATCTCATTTATTAACTAGGTGACATTAGTAACAGTTGTTTGGCATATCATAAATAGTGCTAATTGGTTACAAATGTTTTTTGTTAAATTGTAGACTTTTAGCGTCAGTTACTTTTAGTCGTGAATTAAACCATTAGTTGATTAATACCAGATCTGTTAGTCAAATATGGGCGAGATAGAAATTAAACCTAAATGACACGTATACCATTAAAGAGAGGTCCGTGGAAGAAACACAACAAATCTGTAACGATACGAATATCAGGCACTTTATGCTCCCTGCCCCATAAGAGATCTGACGTGACGATATGGTAATAAAAATGATTATAGGTACATAAAAAAAATCTACTCTATACCTACCGTTCTGGCTAAAAACTCCAGCCTATGAAAAATGCATTCAAATATCATATATTTCTACAAGGGTCTCCGAGTGTAGGTACTCGAGGCACGTATAAAATGCACGAGGGACCCGTACACTTAAGCCTTATCCTAACTCACACGTCACAATTCCTCATGTCACTCGCATTATATCACTGTATGTCACCGATGCTTTTCTCACTTTTATTTGTGGTTACATTATGGTTATTGTGAATGTAAAGTATCTTTCAAAACTTACCTACACACTAATTTATAACTGAAAGCTAGATAAAGAGAGGACTAAAATGCGCTTGTGGACAATGACATCAAAGGTATTCCAGGTTTGCTGAGTTTTTTTGTTGTCTTTACAGACGATAGCCTTTACGTCATTTTGAGATTCTTAAAGAATTGGATGTATGAGTTAATCGGATGTCGCTCTGTCAAACAAATGTAATGTGTTTTCTATTCTTCCATTTGCAACTGCGTGATGTATTGTAGGCACTTTACAATGCTTTAGATATATTATCATGAATGTCTGAGAGAAGACATAAATGAAGTCAACGACCTGACAATCACTATGATTTAAATTATCTAAATAATACATTTTAACAAAATGTTACTTTTATACTGTCATGTCTGCCTTGTTGGTCGACTATTTGCAAGCGCGACTGCTGCTCAAGAGGTCTTGGGTTCAACACCCAGGTCGGATATCATTAGTATTTTAGTAAATTTGTCTAAGTTTGATTTTCTGATCGAAATTCGTAGCAGTGGCTCGGACTCTGTATTTGGGTCCAGTCCATAGCAATAGACTCACTGGCATTCTATAGTGGGACGTAAACGTAACTGGTAAAACTGGTGATGGGAGTGTATTACACTCCTCTGCGTACCCGTTGGTAGGCTACGGCGTGATGTTACTTTGAAATGTATTTCGTTTTATTCCAACAAGCTGTTGTATATCGCAGGTATTACTTTATTTTACAGACCATGTTTGTCGGGATATAAACCTGCTAAAGACTTTGTTCAGGGTCTCACAGAGAACACAATGTCACTTCCATGCGTCTATTCGTGGCACAGGCAACGCGCTACAGTTACAAGGTTCAGCAGGCATATTGTGCCACGAGGCTACAAATTTGTTCTAATGTTATCTATATATACATATATAGATGGTGAGCCTGTTGCCATACACAGGGCCCAGACCAGACTGCGAGTCACTAATAGAAAATCTAAATTAGAAAATCTAATAGTACCCGACCCGGGATTTGAACCCAGGACCTCCCGATCGGCAGTCGCGCTTGCAACCACTCGGACAACGAGATAGTCTACATACGAGTATAAATGTGTATCGCGATTGTTACATATCATAGAAGTGAAAAAGATATAAGTCCGCGACACCGGCGTGCATCTATGAAGGGATTATGAATAAAGAAAAGGCACGGCAGATCTGCAAAGATAGGGATATTTGGCACGCCATGCTCTCTGCCCGCCCCGTAAAGGACTTCGGACTTTTCTTCGGACTTCGGACTTTTCGGACTTTGGAGATGTATGTATGTATCTATAAAATATGTATGTATCCCCATAAAATTATATGAACCCACCCCATAACTCTCTATCATTAACAAATTATGGCGTTTTTACACATTTTAAAAATAAGCATTCTGTATTCATTGTTTCAATTACTCTTGTTCACTCCCGCGTTCTGCTTACGATGTATAGGCCCTAGACTTTTGTTCTGGTGCTTTCTAGAGCCTTTGAAAAATGAACCTAAACAAGCATCATTCTCGTACGTATCCCCGAGGGGTTGAAAGCGCCACTCGTAGAGTGCTAAGTACGGAGAGTGCACGAGTGCGATTTGTCATAATGCATTTATTTTTCATTTGCTTTGTTCGCGTACTTAAAATGTTAGTGTTAAAGAAATGTAGAGTAACCAATTTTCGAAATAAATTGGCTTATTTTTCAAATTTTATTTAATGTACACAAAATTATATCCCACTATCTCTGGGTCAATTAAAAATAAATTGAGTTATTTTTAAAACAAAATAGGTACTAGTAGTTACACAATCGAATTTTAATTCCCTTGTTTTCGGTCGTTCGAAATAACCGCTAAGCGTATGAGAAATGGTTCTCAGCAAGTATTATTGCATATGTCCCAGGGCTCGGTCTAGGCACTTAGAGTACTAACAACACAGAAGATACACAGATACACAAACACCGTGCAGACAATTTGTTGGGGCCCGCGGAGACGCGCTCCGCGGCGTAATGCATTTGTTTTCCATCTTCGCTATACGACTCCATAATGTAATGGATCTTTTTTCCCTGTATACACCACTCGCATAACATTGAGGAGAAAATATTTTTTCCATGCTTTAGGAATATAATGTGTAACGATATTTAAGATCAAAGGACAACTACATAGAACCTCAATGCAGTTTGCGTCTCTTTGTTCCTTACGCCCTATGTTTGGCTAACTAAATAGCCTTTTGTGTAGGCTGTACAAAAGAATAATGTTTTTTTGCATTGGTCATCTGTTAGCTTATTTTTATATGTGAAGACGACGTCAAAGTAGAAAGCAGTGAACAAAATTGGAGGTTTCTGCCTATGGCTTTGAATCTGGGCTCGCGTATATGTATATTTGGCTAGCCCACTGCCACTTCAGCTCGCTAATACTTTGAGTCATGTTTATACGTTTGTTATAACTCAAATATATTCTTTGCAGATCGTATCTTTGAAGGAGATCCCGAGTAAAGCTCGTACATGACCCTTAGAAAATACACATACACTCAGTGGGCATTTGTATCTGCAACACAAAGACATTGTATTGTTAACAGTTGAGACGCATTGTAGTCTTTGATGCATTATTTTTCTACTAAATGTCTCATGAGTGTTTATGCATATATGTAACGGTTAACTCAAGTACGTTTTTCGGGATGTCCTTCATCATGAGCTCCATCCGATTATCTGTATAGTCATTTGTAATGCATTTGTATTTCATATATATTCTGCAACTCTTTAGCACAGTGGATCTATAATTGTAAACTATCAAACGAACAGCTGTTAGTTACGTTCTTTATTTTCTTCTTCATTTTAAAATACTAGTGGCTGACTGCCTACTATGTATTACTCCTATTTGGAGTATATTCTTTTTTTTCATTTTATTGTTAATATATATTAGGTTTAATATATTACATATATATTAGTTTCTATTTTATTCTTATTTTGTTTGTTTTTTATTTTTACTGCATTTCTGTTACATTTTCATTTCATAGTTTTTTGTTGTTTTTATAATCAATATGTCACTTTACTAATAAGTAGGTAGTAACTAGAATATATGTATGGCTAATCAGTTTGGAACATAATTTGATACAAGGATCACAAAGACATATTGATTATAAAAAGAACAAAAAAACTATAAGAAATAACTCAGTTTACTAGTTATTACTAGTAAACTGAGTTATTTCTTCATTGGTAAAATAATAATAGTTGCACCTAAAGAAAATATTAATTCAAGAGTTATCATAACAAAGTTACCAGTCTACGAAAGCTATGATGTTAACCAGAATCGAAAATAAATCAGCTTTAGCAGCAAGGAGAGTAATGTTGTCTTTCGTTTATTATGGAAAAAAAAGCCGCAGACAGTGGTCATGAAAGGTTATTGATCTCTAAATGTACCTATTTCTGAAAAATAAGTCTATAAATATATTTTAATATATTTATAAGTACTTATTTTAATGCTTATCAGCATATTAAAAAAAAATATTTTTCTATGTCCGCATACCTACATCTTATTGACCGCACCTAGAAAATGTCACAAGAAATTTTATACAAAAAAAATGTATGTGATGGATTCAACGCCTTATAATAAAATCATTCACTCACTCCGGCTCAGTATCTCATTCGATTTGGAATTACTTGCGATACAATTTGGAATCCGGGCGTCGGGCGTTCGCGACGCAATCCGATTTGCCCAATTTCCTACAATACGTTTTTATTATAAAGATTTCAGCTCACTATACATTCACTAAGCCTTCCCTTAGCAGATAAAACCTTTGAACTGAACGTCATACAAATTGTCTAAAAAAATTGCCACCAAGAAAGAAACTTACGCTTAGAAACATGACACGTACCTAACATAATGTCAAATACAATTTTACGATTTGGTATTGTGATAACAGAGTGACAAAAACTAACAATAAAAATTTTCGTTATACAATCCTATTAATAAAGGATTATTAAGGAAAGGATATGTGTAATTATTTTTCTGCATGAAGAAATAGTAACACAAATACGAATATTCACTATTTCACACCCTACTAACTCAGTGACAGACTGATGATATAAGGAAACGTGATAGAAGACAAAATAATTTTACTCACAAAAAAATATTTACGTATTTATTTAGTTTATACTTTCTGTGTTCCTAAGGAAAAGGGTGGAGGGGAAAAAACCCAGAAGCCGATGTCCGAAGAGATGGTAAGATATCAGATCTCCGAACAACTAAAGATACCCGTCAGAACCGCTCTACACCAAGCTGCGGACTGCAACACGTCGAGACGGGCTGTTGACAATTTAAAGAGTCACGATCCTCAGCAGTGAGGAAACGACCAAGAAGAGAGTTCCTAAGAAAATTAAAGAAACACGTTACTTTCCCCGCATCACATAATTTACTCGTACAACTCAATTTGTCATTCAACGCAATCGCTCGCGACTGAATGTAGAAAACGTCACTCGGCACATTGCGTTTAAACGCGGCTCACTTCTATTTGCCTAATTTCCCGCCATATGCCGTTATTACACTGACTTATGTCAACTACACGTGACTGCGAAGTATTAAGTGAATGGTGAATAGAATTATGTATTTTAACTTTCACTGTTATAGAGGTCATTTTACAAGAGAGCTTCTAATTTTCCCTATATAACCATCAAATTGCATACTATATGAATATTCATGTCAGGCGGAAAACAGAAGGACGCATAGGCGAATTAGAGTCACTTAAAAAGCTTAGGCTGGTTGTGTGACGCGTTATTCGTTGACATGTTCCCTCTGGAATGGACTTTTGTGAAATTGTCTTAGTGTTCGATATTTTTACAACGAATGATACATAAAAACAGATCTATTGAATTAAATCTGCTAACAATTCATACGTCAAGATTATAAAAGCAACATAAGGTTTCTATCCCTTGGGTATTGGATCAAAATTGTACCATCTGATAAGTACAAAAACAAATGTTTTCGTACTGTGCTTGCAACATTTTAAGCGGTTCTTAAAATAAAAATAAAGATGATACTAATTTTGAATTGAACATTTATGTACCACAAAAGGAAAGTAAATTTTCAAAGAACATTGAAGCCCTTGTTGAAAATTATATTGAATTATTCGTATTCATTAAGACGAAAGTTGATGTTGCTTACTTGTTGTTTTAAATATCCAGGGAGAATGGAAATAAAATATTCAGATGTTTTGTCCTTAAAAGCGTCCGATAAAATTATTAAATATGATGAAGATACAAAAAGTATTTACATTTCGCCATTTTAATTTAGAGTCCAAAAATATAATTTGAAATGTACAAGCTCCGAAAATTCATAAACAATACGAAAATTGTGGAATGTTCTAACAGGTTGAAAAGGTCTTCTGCAAATTGTCAAATTTGAAGATTGACAGAATTATTGTCGGGTCTTTTAGTGTGTAATATACATAGGAGACGATGGTTATTTATCATAGGCTTTTAGGACTGTCACTCGGCAGGATTTAGTTTGATACAAGACTAAGGTTTTTTTCGTCTCCTATCATTTCATTTTAAAACACCCAATAGGTGATTTCTATCTCTTATCCAACTTTAGACACCTACTTTATAAATTCAACTACTATATCAATATAAACTTGCGCTTCAAAAAAACACAAATTGGATGTTTTTATCCTTGAATTCTCATAGAAGAACTTAAAAGTATTTATTACTTATATGAACAGTTATTTTGGACGGGTATTGTAAAACTTTTACTAGTACAGCTGTGGGTAGATATAAACGGAACGGTAGTATAAACGGAAAGGTAAAACTCCGTAACATACACTAAAAGGTTTGAACTGTTCACCCGGCGCGAGCATCTGTTGACCGAGAAAGGGGAAAATTGTACACCCATTGGGAATTTAGTTTTGGTCCATAAAACACTTTTCCTGAGAAATTCCGTTGTATTTCTATCTTCAAGTATTTTACGATTAATTTAACTCAATTGACACTGAATTTAGTCAAGTTGAAAATTGGTTACCTCACCATTGAGACAAGTTATGAAATAGTATTTCTTGATAAAAATGTATCAAGGAAAATTGCGAATAAGATACCACGGGTTAAATTTATTGCATCTCGCAGTTGTAAAACAGATCATTGCTCAGCAGTAGTATGCAAAAACGGCTGCAGTTAGCCAGCTATCGAACCAGATCAGATTTAGTTGAATGCAATTTCGTAATAACAGTTTTGCCAGAATTTAATGAAATTTTATTAAGTTCAATGATAAAATATCAGGAAAATACAGTCGCGATGGTGTGATTATTTTTAGTGGTAGAAGAAACAGTTTCGTTCTTGAGATTCAACTTTTAACCTCTAACTCTGCTTGTTCGTCGTCTTGTTTACTGTTGAGATTCTCTAACATAGTAAAGGATGCTAAGTCGTACTTGATCTGATTGGTAGACGCCTTAACTCTTGTCATTTCGAGGAGAACGGGGTAAATATGAAATATGCGTAAACTAACTTCCTGACCTTTATCATCATCATCATCATCTTCAGCCTATCTCAGTAAACTGCTGGACATAGACCTCCCGCAATGAGCGCCATCGCGCCCTGTCCTCGGCTTGTCGCATCCAGCATAATATATGCCTGCAGCCTTTCGCAGATCGTCATACCACCGGGCCGAATATGAATTCCTGCCCTTGAATATGAATAATTAATTAGTCTCAACCCATAGATACATTGCGTGCATCACTTAATTGCAATAAACACAAATACTGTAATACATAACAATTATGGGTATATATTCTACGTGTACATATTTTGTTAATAAAAATACTTCAATTTTAAAGCATATGGTACTCAATAAAATCACAATCTACGACATGTGGCTACAAAGACTACACATTATGATAATATATTGTTGTAAGAAGAACAATATTTTAATATTAAAATGCATTCCCAATTATTCCATTATTGACTGCCTCGTTGGTCGTGTTGGTTGCAAGTGCGACTGCCGATCGGGAGGTCCCGTGTTCGATCCCCGG
>DWDT01001123.1:0-16969 GCA_018245595.1 Microceris scylla | reverse complement strand
TGTAAATTGAATTTTAAAAAGATCAAATATATGTGTAAAAGGTGTGGCCCTTTTTCGCCCGGTTAGATCTATTACTACTTCATTCTCTATTTTTGTATTTCTTTTATTTTCTCTTATTTTCTGTTTGTCTTATATATTAAATTACATGTTATCGTTTATAGTTATTTATTAGTTTGTTTTATTATATATTGTGTAACTGATTCTATTTTTGGGCGAAATAAATATGTTTTCTTTCTTTCTTCCTTTCTAAATTACTTTTGGAATAATTTCACAATCCAATTCATTTTCAGAAATGACTGAGACAAAATTTTATTTTGTTGAATTAAAAATACAGTAGAAAAATTTTGATTATATTCAAAAATGTTTTAACGGAAGGGTTTTACGCAAAATAATTCTGTCTATCGGTCTGTCGGTTCTGTCTATCCAACGAGTGAGAGGAATATGGGTACATCAGTTATTAACATAATAAATAAACGAAATAACTCTGGCCAAGAGCTTCGCAGACTTCACATACTTTGCAGAACACATGTAGAATTCCGCGCATGCAGGTTTCCTCACGATTTTTCCCTTCTCCTTTGCAGCAGTTGATATTTAGCAAATATTTTCGTAAAGTTTAAGTTATTGAGCTGGGATTCAAACTCTTGTACTTAATATTAACACACGCTATTTACAAGAAAACATTTAAAAACGGTTACTCTTTCTAAGGCGCAGTTTATTTATTTTTATTAGTAACACAAAAGGCAAAAACTGATTTAAAAGGAAGGTCGGACGGCCGGTGTAATTTCATTCAATCAGTTTAAATGCGTCAACTGATTCGATTAGAATAACTTAAAACAGTTGAAGGCGGCATGTCTGGACACAGCGGTTTGTGACTGGCCAGTACCAAGTAATAAGAACCAACCGCATACAAAGTAGTATGTCTGTTTAATATGGATCTTATAGTTCCATACGTCCACAGTTAACACCATGTAACTGTAACACCGCATAAATTAGGTTTAAATCACAACTTAACATTTTCACACACACGGACACGCGTGTATGTTATTCTTATATATAGATCCGATACACTAATTCCTTGTAGATTATAACACATTTTATGTCGACTTCACATCTCTCTCCCATAAAAATCTCCGAGTCGTGTTTGTTGGTTTAAGTTTAATACGTCTTTTACATATTAAACACTAATTTATTTTCTTATATTTTATTTAAAATAATCTCACAGAAGATATTTGGACTTTTATGTGGAAGATGAAGTATGATACACGCTACCTCTTCTGGTTTTAGTCTCGAGAAACTGTATCATAATCATCGCCATAAACTAAATTTATGGCGTTACTAACGATACCATAAATATTTTGTCATATAGTCCATTGTTATTGATAGCAAGTTTGTTCTACATTGAATCAATTAAGATTCATATGTTTCGATGTCATCAACCCTTTTCTAGTTCCACTGTTGGACACGGATTTTCTCTCAGAATGAGAAGGGTTAAGTCCGTAGTCTGCCACACTGGCCACTTACAGGTTGGTGAATAATATGTGCAGGTTTCCTCACGACTTTTTTCTTCACTGTTACACCAAATCATATTTAATTTTAAATGTAAAGATTTTTGGACTGGAAACCAAAATCCCTAATTTTTAATTATAATCTACCACTTTTAATTAGGGTAATTTTGTCGTACAAATTTAAGGACCTATAAAAAATTTAATACACGAATAAATACAGTCAATAAATAAAAAAACGTGTTCTTGGAATATTACTTTATAATTTCATTAATTAACCATCAATTCGTAAATGGAATTTTCCTATTACGTATTATTCTTTTGAATTACTTAGGCGGTGAAAACAACATCAACACCGGCACGTACGGAACATGATTATCGTGATATAAAACTGAGCGACACTTTACACAAATAAAGAATAAATAATGCAATAAAGATAAACCCTAAAATGGGCCTTAATTACTGACAAATTGGTCACTTCGAGAAAAAATATGGTATGGAATTAGACAGCATTAAAGTGTTATCTTTATGCGATCCTGCTCGGGCATCCTTTTTCAAATACGTCCAGTGAGGACATGCGTTAGCATGCATTTACATGTTCCGCGCACAAACACGCGGTAATTTGAATATTTTTAACGACTTTTGTATTAACATCGTAACAGCGAATCGTGCACTGCTTACGTTAAATTACTATCCACAGATCAAACGATGCAGAACACATACGCAAGAATACATATTTTAGTTTGAACACGTAATATCACGCTTGTATACCTAAGAAAAGGTAGACAGAGGAATTTAGTACACTCCCACGTTTCACGAGCTGCACTGGAGACATCAAATTAGAAAAACCTAAATTTGCTCCCCACGGAGATCGAACCCAAGGGAACTCGATTGACAGTCGTTTTTGCGACCACTCGGCCAACGAGGCCTTTTTGATTAAACTTTTTCACTCAGTAAATTTTATGCTTTATTCTATTGTAATGGCTGTACATCTCTGTAAAAATATACGTAGGTTCGTAGAGTATAGAAAACTGGCCTAAACTCTCTTTTTAGATCAGTGTTCTTTATTATGCTTAAAGCTTCTTGAGCATTTAAATCCTGTATTTTGACAATGTCATCATCAATTAAAAGGACTGAGGCTATTTTCTACCAGGTGTGGGTAAGCACATTTTACATTTGTCAATACATACATATATATTTCTCAATGATGTTGGTATTTATCCAAGAGAACAATAGAGCTTAACTAACATGAGTTAATAACATAACGCTGATAATTTATCATTATCATTCATGTCTCTGTTAAGCAATTGATTAGTCAAATCGTAGAGTTTCCAGATGTAGATTCCAGTTTCCAGAGTAGACAGATGATTTTACCATTTAGTTCCATCAACTGTTGTGATATATTAAAGTTTTTGTGTTTTTGCACTAACATATTCAAACTACGATTTAAATGGCTGAAGTGGGTTAAAGTTTACGTTTTACCGTGACGTCACTGTTACAGTTACTTTTGAAAATGGAACGTTGAAATGTCTTATAAATGAGAGATTTAACTGTTTACCGTGTGAGTATTGTCGAAAACAAAATAATATAAATGGTATCTTTAATAGGTTGTGCTGGTTCAATGAACTGCTTAATATTTAGGGGTTCAGATACAACAAACAAACGTACTGTGCGTTAAGTTCGTTTTCCTGAGAGTATTTATACGTGTAGTAGTGGAATCTTTATCAAATAGGTTATGTATCTGTTGATAAGGAATGAGATGTCTCCATAGATCCAAAGATGTGTACAAAGAGAGTGGTGAATGTAGAAAAAGGCGTTGTTAAGATATATCTACTGAGAAATACGAAGTGGTGGATCGTGGGAGTATACCACACTCCACTGCCTACCCCTTACGGGGACTACAGGCGTAATGTTACGTTACGTTAGAAGTAGAAATCCTCGATACTTTTTATCTATCCCGTAAAGGACTTGAGGTGATGATATAATGATAATAGTTATGAGTTCGTCTTTACTAGTGGTAGATTATTAAAAGAGCCTGGGATAGACTGTCTAGGTTATCTCCGAATGGTCCATAACTTAGTAGGCTAGTTGGAAAATAAAAGTGAGTTACCGTTTAAACTAAATATGATTATAAATCGAATTCCACGTTCGCTATTTAGACAAGCAATGTATTTGAAACAAAATTTTCATACAAAGACAATAGAACTTTTGCTGTTACTAGGCGCCTAATAAACTCATTATCGTAGGTTGATTATTTGTAAATAATATTATTCTACATATCTTCAAATTCAAACTTAGCCCTTCACATTTATTTGTGATTGGAACCAATATATTTAATATAATTGTACGGAACCCATATATGTATTGAACACCTTACAACCTTGGATAACTTTTTTATATCTGAAATAAACTGTTATTGATGGGTCATTGGTGTCATCGCTAGCAGTTTACGAGGGCCTGATATATAGCTTAATTGACAAAATAACTATTTTAAAATACACACAGAACACTAAAAAAAATCACATTTATTTTTGGGGCTATGTTAAAAAAGTAATTTACATGAATATTAAGATTAAAAAAACATGAAAACTATGTAGGTTAAGCGTAGAAAGCATTAATAAATATATGAAAGCAAATGTTGTTTATGAAACTATTCGATTTTTATGATATACATACATACATATATGTATGTACATGTGTATATATATTTTATCAATTATTGCAGGAAGAACTCTGATATTAAATATTATCGAAATATAAAAAAACCAAGCGTCTATAACGTTATTTTTTAACATATGCAGCTTTTTGTCTGACAGGTATTGGTCTTTTTCTGACACACAACATTTTTTAAAACAAACATCAGTGTTTTCATAACAAATATCGCTTGTTTTTTTTCTGACAAATACCGATTTTTTCCTGACAAACAGCTAAATGGGAAATCGGAACTGTCAGTCCCATAGCAACTGAATGCAAATAGAAACTCCACACGAGACTCGCCCGTGACCCGTCCGCGGCGCGCTCATATATTTATTTTATCTTGTTCAATACACTTAAATACAAATTAATACAAGCGAAGGACCGGACCTTAATGGCGGTCCGGACTGTTTATTTTACACCTCTCTTGGGACACGCGAGGTGGACTTTTTAATTTTTTTTTTATTATCCTCAATACACCAGGCTTTTAGCGCCTTCGGAAATGGAATCTAGAATTTTTTCTCGGAATCCAACGATAATAGATGCCTTTCCGTTTGTTGCCACATATTTAATATGAATGTAAATAATATCTATAATAATTGATGCTGTGTCTAACCGTAAGGAACCTGGTGTGATAATATAATAATCATGTCATTATAACTATTGTATATTATTGCTTTATCTAAATATATACCCTTATCATATCCCTTTTTAATTGATCTGAAAGAGAAGACGTTGATAGTATTATCATCATTATCAACAACAAAACCTTGTCTAAGTCGACCGCCTACACCTTTAATGTGTTAGACTGAACGTCAACCTCATTCCGCAGGTCTGGAGTTCGAATTCTGGCACGCACATAAGGAAAAAATGGTGAGAATTCACTACTCATTTCACACACTACTACATATGTACTTGGACAAGCTAAAAGTAGACCTATGTCCAACAGTACAATTATAAAAAAGATCATGATGATGATTGGAAAATGGTATGGTGAAATTCAGACTTCGAAATAATCTGTCCGGGATACCATTTGTAATTATCTAGGTATGTAATTATATCATGATACTTTGTATAACTTTATATATTGTATTATACTTGTAATGTAGTTTATTATTTGTGTGGTGAATGTAGAAGACAGGAATCAGTTGTTTAAGCATTTGATGCTTGGTGTTCTCTGCCTAACCTTTACGATCTGGCGTGATGATACAATAATATTAAAGAAATCTATTATTTAAATATATTTATATACATCCCAAGACAGAATGCTACAATTCTCAGCTGTTTTCTATTTGCAGTCTTTAGCATTCGTTTTCTATGTAAAACAGAATTATTGGTTTAAATTTTTCTCATGGGCTAGAAAAAAGGTATTGAGTTCAAGATTAAATTTACATTCTTAACTGAAGTACGTACCTACTCACCTAAGGGATTATATCCAGCGCTCGGGTTTCGTAGTTATTAAAAGTGTCTACTGATTATCAATACGATATTGACATTAATATTCCAAAAATATTATCGAAACACCTCAGCGGCCGATAAGAATGTCAGGCCACACGCAGCAGGTCATTAGACACCTCCCCACGGAAAATAAATTAAACTAAACGAGTATCTCCACCAACAATCTCATTTCGAAAGAACAACCTTAATTTCCAAAGACATCCTCCCTAAATTTAGCGTACATTGCTACTTTTATACAATCAATAGTTTGTACGTCGAAACAAAACTAGCAATGGATGTTGCACTATTCATTTTTAACGTAATACGTAATCAGAATAAGTAAATCCGGATCAATTAAATGCTATAGGATACAAGTACTATAAGTCAGTTTGAAAGCGAAATCCAAGAAGTAATGACTTCAGTCTCTAGTTTATGGCGGAAAAGAGACGGAAAATGAAGTTTATGATACCATCTCACTTTCTTCATGGTGGTTAAGGATATACATTTTGATTCAACAGAACCAGGTCCGTTTTTTTTATGAAAATTTCTCTACATATATCTTAAAAATTAACGATTCCTGTGTGAAAAGATATATGAAATTTGATAAAAAGGAGACATTAATTATAATTTATGTGGTCACACAAACAGACGCCTATGGACCGGTTTTTAATTTGGACTGTGGTCATTTCACTAATATTTGACGTGAAATTTTTAAGACTTTTATTAGGTGCTATATCTTTATATTTATGTAAAATTGTTTTTTAAAACTGTTTAAAATGTTTCACAATATTGTCTTAGATTACGCGTGAAATTCCCCGAAGGCGTAGGCAGAGAATGTAGTATTCCCAATTTTCACCGTCATATGGAATATAGTGGATTAACCCATTATTGACATACCTCGGGCATAATTCCAGACTACTAGATCTGAGCTACTCTTGTTGTGACTTTCAAGTTACAAAAAACCAATGTTATTTTACCCTACCCGGACATCGAACTTAGAACCTTTTTGTTCAGCAGTCGCACTTGCAACCACTAGATCAACGAAGTAGTCACAGTTTTATTTGTATAGGGTAAGCCGTGGACTTTTCAATTAGACTTGGACTTTAGCTGTGGACTTTAGTAATTTGGTAACGCAATAATTAAATATTTTGTTTCGAATCCGAATGTAAATAAACATTATTAATATCATTTTATTTTTGGCTAAAGTGTGTTTTCCTTAACTTATATTGAAAGTATAAGTCTAAGAAAGAAAGTCTAAAAAAACTCAAAGTTTAAGAATCCTACAAATAATATTCACACGAATGAACATAAATTGAATTATTTCAAATATCACTTATGACGTCACCGCATTCTAGAACATTCTATCGCACACGTTGTAAATGGAATTTTTGATTGGAACAACCAACTCACTACTGTCTCATACCAGGAACAATCATTCATTATTCAAGCGGGTTGAGAACAATTAAAAATCTATTCGATATGCGCGGTACGTTGCTAGGCCGTCCGCTCGCCTGACAGTTTTGAAAGTACCAATAAAAAGGGTATGTTATAGCCATTACTTATAGCAATTCCAATGCCAGTCAGAAGAGAGGCTAAATAAAAAAAAACATTCCAGTTGGTAATCGGTGTGGTGTACTAAAATAAAACTTTTTATTGTTTACAATACATTTAATTAGAACTTCCAAGACGTGGATGGAAAACGTACGTAGATCATAAAATAGTGTTCAGGTACAATGATCTAATAAATTGTTGCTAGTCGAATGCCAAAGTACCTTTGAACAGCCATTAAAGGTTTTGTTTACGAAATGTAGCATCACGCCCGTAATCCCCAAAGAGGTAACAGAGGGGTGTAGAACATCTGTTACGTTTTTACAGGCAATAATCTAGTCTCCGAGGCACTACTAGAAAATCTAAGTTAGAAAAACCATTAATAATTTGATTTTTCTAACTAGCGGCCCTTGATTCGATCCTAGGACGTTCCGATCAGTAGTCGCGCTTGCAACCACTCGACCAACGAGGCAGTCATTGAGAGTCACGAGTTACGAATGTTTACTATGTCATTTTATTACATTTGTAGTTCTTGTCTCACATTACAAGTGGTTCGTAAACCAAATTATGTAGCGTCGGTCGCAGCTCGTACAAATGTTTTAATCCTAATAAAATCTTTAGAAGGTTTAAAGTAAAGAAATGTATAAGGAACGGCCTTAGCGACATCTTTGAAATTATATTACATAAATATTTAATATTACATACTTTATTTTATAACTAGAGATATGGAGCACTTTATAATGTATGGGGTGTAACTGGTTCCAATCACTATCTCAGGAGCCCAAGCCCTCCTCACCTGCACGTGGCACACCCTGCTATAACAGACGAGGCTCTGGCGACCGGCTGATTGCGGTATAGCGCAGCCTAAACAGGCCCGGCTAAATGCTCTGGCCGCCGACGGGCAGCAGCGTCGGTGGTGCGAACAGCTGTGCCCTGCGATCTCCAACCCGTATGCCCAGCGTGGAGATTACGGGCACAAACCCCCTTTTCTGGGAGGTCCCGTCTGGGATGTCCAGCAGTGGACTGAGATAGGCTGATGATGATGATGATGATCATTTATGTATTCTATACTAAGCCGTTAGTATGTAACGTTTAAAACAGTGATAACTGAAAGAAATAGCCCGTCAACAAGTGTATATGATTTTACGATAAATGCCCAATTGGTGTAGTTATATCTGTGAGTAGTCTTTCAACTCCAATTTCGTAAGATGTAGACTATACTTTTAACCCTTCCTATTTCAAGGGACCAATAGTTGAACAGTAAAAAGGGTTGATCATAAAGATGTTTATCATCAAACTTTACAGTCTTAATCCTTCTCATGTCAAACGAGATTCATAACTAATAGTCGAACAGTGAAGAGGGATGATGATATTTCTGATTATATGATTGCAAGTGTGACAAATATAAGTAATACAAGAGCATCGGTGGGCAGGTCGCAACAACCAGGAGGTGCAGAAGGGCACGATCCCGAACAAGGCGCGCGCGGAGGAGCTGGCCACGGCGCAGTTCAACGCCACCAAGAAGGAGATGTCGGGCAACGACGGCAAGCACAACTTCTTCCGCCGCCGCCGCTCCTCGCACCGCCGCACCAAGAGCCTCGGCAAGGTGACACTCCCACACCTCGCGTCCTTCTACATGTAGATATTTTATAGAACGAGAAAGAGATTTAGATAAAGATTTGCTCACTTGAATCGGATGTCGATGAACAAAATCACAAAAGTCTTTTGGTTTAATTATAATTTTCAAGTAAGATACAAATAGAAAATGTTCTCTTCCTTCTTTCTTTTCTTCTTTGTTTTTTTCTCCCGGTCTACTACAGCCTTAGGGGAAACAAAGCCGAAGAATAAGTATAACTAAAACATAACCTTCATTGAGTGTATGTTTATACCTTGTGATGAATAAAAGAATTTGAATTTGAATTTGAATTCTTAGTTGACGAAGCAAATGTAAAAATTGCCTTGTACAGTTACAGTGAATTTAATAATGGAACCATCCATGTCCAGGAGCACTGGGACGAAGTGGTGCTGTCGGACAGCATCAGCAAGTTTCCGGCGTACGAGCGCGTGGTGCTGAAGCAGCCCGGCTTCGTGCGGCCCGTCATCGTGCTGGGCGCCGTGGCCGACGTGGCCCGCGACCGCCTGCTCGCCGACAGCCCCGACAAGTTCGCGTCGCCCAGTCAGTATTTATTATATCACCTGCCGTGTTTCTTTCACATTTTTCATTCCCTTCACACATGCACGCCGATTTCGGAAACTCCTAATCCCCCACCAATTAGAACTTTATCTATGTTTTTGGTCAAGGTAGGCGAGCCTCGTGAACAGCCACTATATTATTATATAGCTATACCATCAGCCGAATCAATTATGGATAGGCATATACATTTGTATGTATATTATACTTTTCGTCTTATGTACCAAAACGTTGAATTAGTTCTGTCTGCTGTCATCTACATATTAAATCTTTTCGTTCTTTTCTACGGACTTAAGTAGACTTTCCAAATATTTTTCTTCTCAAATTCAATAAAGCATTCCATCATCTTATTATTCCAGAACTGGACAGCACGTTGGAAGACAGCAAAACGAAGTCGACGAGCATCATCCGGCTGTCCAGCATTCGCAGCATCATGGAGCGCGGCAAGCACGCGCTGCTGGACATCACGCCCAACGCCGTGGAGCGGCTCAACTACGCGCAGTTCTACCCCATCGTCATCTTCCTCAAGGCCGACAGCAAGCACGTCGTCAAGCAGCTGCGAGCTGGTCTGCCCAAGTTAGTACACTCGACCGTCTCCTCTGTATACCACCATTACTACCATACTATTTGTATCTGATTTGGTCAAAAATGTAAAACCACGGGCTGCGCCTTGAGACATGTCGTTCATGTCAAAATAATTCATAACTATTATAGTTTAATATATTGAAATTATTTGTGTAGCTAAAAAAGCTAAAAGAAAGTTACACTGAGTGTCTTTTTATTTCAAATTAACGCCGCTAGATGGCGTTACTAAGCAGGCGTTAATTCTTGTAATGTGGTTTTTAAACTAGCATTGCTCCTTTTCTACTGTCAGATCTGCCCACAAATCGTCCAAGAAATTATTAGAGCAATGCCAACACATGGAACGAGTTTGGGGCCACGTGTTCACCCACACCATCACCCTGAGCGAAGCCAACCAAAGCACCTGGTTCAGCAAGCTCTGCGATCTCATACAGAGGACCCAGCAGCAGCAGCTCTGGGTCTCTGAGACCAAGGTGAGTGCACTAGTCTAAGTTGGGTTATGGTTAGATCTTTCTAGAATACAACTGGCAAATGAGCACGGATTTTTGTCTATGGTCTGTTCTGTTAACAAACATTTGAGATCATTGACAGTAAAAGAGCCTGTAAAAAAGAAAACCTGCAAGGACTTATTATTGATGATGAAATACATATTATTATTTTTGTTCTTTAAATAAAATAAAAAAATCTTAATATTACATATTCTTTAATGAAAGTAGGCCGTGACATTACATATCCGTTAATAAAAATGAACCTTAAGTAATTAAAAATACATATTTCTCAAGTAGAAAACAAATTATTTCCAATAATATTGCTTTTGAAGTGTATTAGTTTCCAAGCAAAGTCGAAAACGTGCTTAATTGCCTTATTGATACATTAACTTGAACTTAACTTAAACTTTCAATCTATGTATTATTAAAATCAATAGGCAATACATTAGTCTTTCATTCAGGTCAAAAGGTTATAATAACTATTACTTAGTGTCTAGGCTATATAGTATATAGATATATCACAATAGTTTTTTATTTTTAATTAGTTACACTAGATCTAATTTCTGCTGTTTTATGGACCTAAAGAGTATACAGATTTCCGTATCGCTTATAGAACTTAAAGGATAGAGTTAAAAATGCTTATTGGGAATTAATAACGTATTGGGATTTGGTGTATGGTGCTTTATGATAAATTATATATTATTTACGCATTGTGATGGGTTATACAGGGTGAGTGTTAGTGTTGGTGTTTTATTGTTTTATACATCCTGTATAAAGTGGTGAAATGCAGCGAGAACACAGGATTCAGTGGGCTTTTGTTTCTCAATATTTGTGCAACTAAAGATTTTTAATTCAATTCATCATTACTAAATATATGTTTCTCTTAGGTTATACTTTTGTTGCCTACCCTCACTTCATACCTAAATTCATAGGCCACATTTATATGTATGTATTCGGTGTATCATATTAACCAATTTCTTTCTTTTCTGTCTTGCGGCGGTGTAGCACGTTGAAATGGTGTCGGATATATACTTCCCCATACCGCCCTCGCCATTCCCCGCCTTCTACCCTATATCCTACCCTCTCAGTTTCTACCCCCCGCCCGTCCAGCGACCGATCCGCTCACCAACAATCATACATCCATCAGCCAATGTAAAAAGCATGAAACATGATCAAGTTTACGACGCTAACAGGAATCATGTAGTTCCCTATTACTATTCTGAAACTCTCACACCATGCATGCCTAACAATATGTACAGTGTTCCTAACACGTATCTGACAGGCCGGAATCGGTATACATTAGCCAATTATCCCTATGACGAAAGACAGAACTATTATAGATCAAAGTATAACACGAAACTCCATAACACAGCTAGCGTTAGTCCGGAATTTCCGAAAGTATTCGCCAAAAGCTCACTTCCCTCTCAAGGGTTCAGGCCCTACAGTGTTCTGGAAACATCCACCAGATCTCCAATACCGAATGTCCAAAGACCGACATCTGTCGTTCCGGTGACGGATCAGTTCAGACCCGCGTCTTCGTTCTTCCAAAGTGACACGCAAAAGACGACAGAAATTCCTGAATGGAAGGCTCGCCTGCAGAAGGAGATGCCTTTGACAGTTAAAAGTATCGACAAGCCTCCGCGACAAATCTGTCGGATCCCAAACTGCAAATGTAGTCAGAAATCTTCTATAGACCCCACACGTTATAGTGAAAGCCGAACGTTGCCGACCATGTCGTCCAGAAACTTGGCCAAAACGAAAAATCTGTCCCTTCCTACTTTAAAATTGGAAGAACTCGACAATCTCGATAAATCCGAACTAACGACCGCTGAGAGAGACATCAGTGCAATTATTAAGCCAATTTCTGAACAAAACTTAGGGTATGTTTAGTGTATGGATACGAGCTATTAATAAATCACAAAGTACAGTTACCATTAGTTTTAATAATATATTAATCACATAGTGAAGTAATTATATCTCATATATACTTTTGTATAATATACATAATTATGTACTAATTTTTTGTCAGTGTTATATTTTTGTTTCGTTGCTTGCATGCGTATTATTAATTGCCAGTATTTTTCTGCTTAAAGCTTTGTTCAATACCTATAAATGTTATTGACTATTATAACGTTTCATTTAAATTGTTTTTATATTTATATATATGCATATGCGTTTTTCTATAATATATATGTATTGTTTAATTAATCGAGTATCTTAACTTTTACTGCTCACCATTGTATAGAGATGATACGAAAATAATTTAGGAATAATATTGAATTGTTTCCCTGTGTGTTTTGATTTATATTTTAATTTGTAAATATTTTCTTAAATACCAGTGTTAAATACCACGATTTTCTGCAAAAATTAACATTCAAACTTATAGAAAAAAATACTTTGAAAATTATTTTATAACTATAATAGTTTGAGTATTGATTTTTGAGGTGTGTAAAAATCCTAAATGCATTAATCATTCACAGACGCTAGACGTGATTTTAGTTTTTTTTGTAATGTTTTATCTGCAATCATTCATTTGTCTTGTCTTGTCACCCCATTCCATAACCCACCCTATCGGACGCCGCTGCGATTGGAAACGGACAAATTTCAAAATGGACGACGTCGACAAAATGGCGGCCGCCAACTGGACAATGACAATGTTTTATTGAACTAAAACAGAGGCCGGAGCCATTGTCCGATGACTTTTTGTTTTCGATGTCCTCGAGTACTGAGAACAGATTATCTTATGCGTCAAGTCCAGAAAGTGATTTGGAAGTGAGTCCTCCACCAGCTCCGAGACTGGTTAAATCGTCTTCGGACCCATCGATAGCGACCACTCAGGACAATATGGACCGTGACGATGATATGAACCATATGGCCGATGCTGTGCCTCCGCCCTACACGGTTGGTAACAATCATTTATTTAACATATCGTTTAAATCATTGTAAAGACGGTCTGATAAAGATTTCCAATTTCGTGTGCATTTTTGCTTAATACGATCTAAGTTTTTTTTTCGTAAATATATTGTATACGGACACTTTTATGACAGGGCGTCTTTACATAATCCATTAACACGCTTGTTGTGAAGTCTATTCTGTTTTGGACTATGAGGAGACTTGTTTGTAAAGTGATACCAGCATTCAAAACAAAGTTTTCTTAAACTCTGTTTTATAATTGTATATTATTTTGGGTCGCTGTTGTACGTTTTTTATATACAATTTTTATTTCTGTACAGAAATGTAGTATTAATCGATTCTATTTAAAATGTTCATTCGTACTTTCTACCATCATCGATTATAGATTGCCATTTCATAATCTTCTTTACTACTTAGACACCTTTTAATCAAGTTTTTTATCGCTCATTAGGACGCTAATTCAAAATATCAACATGCTAAATTGTTTAATATTTTCTTCATTAAGGTATCGGTTTAAATTCCTTGCATATCGAACATGGTTCGCGGTTTTTATAATATATCAACTAATTTAACCATCATTGCAGCTAGTGTTTCTTTTTTTTAAATACTTATTTGAGTGTTGCCAGCGTTTGGTAACCAAACTGCAAGTAATTATGTGAAAAAACAATATTTTTTAAAACACGATACCTTGACGCCTACAGCAGGGCGGCTACGACAGCAAGTACGGGTTCTCAGCGAACAGCAACGGACCTACCAACAACGGCGTGGCCCATAACCAAAACCACGGGATGGGCCCTCAGTCGAACGAAGCACCACCCTATCAGTGCAACCCCATGACCCATTCGCCACCACATTCTCCTCTTTATGGTACAGGTAACTATTTATTTACCAATTTAAAAAATGTATCTAAATTCATTACAAATATTTGAATAGTAGTCTCTGTATATGTATAGACTTTTATCATCATCATCATTAGCCTATCTAAGGCAGTCACTATTGTTAGACATAAGTTGGTGGACTAACTCATCTATGTATTGTTGGACAAACTCGTAGGCCTTTCCTGACTAACGCCATCGCAGCCTGATCTCGGCTTTTTCAGATCATCATCTTACCTGTACTACGCTCTGTGACCTATGTAGATAGATTTAAATCTGAAATATTAGATAGGCTATAATTAGTAATAAAATTTTCCACAAGGTGGCGCTGCTTAAAACAAGAAATCAAGCTATTGTATGCTCATTTTTATATTTTATAATTTATATATTTGTTCTATTTGTCACTAATACCATATTATTATTTACCGATTTAATTATCCGTTATCATTTTCCAGATAATTCGAAAATTATATACAATGTTATAGCATTCTCCAGAACATCCTATTTATTAATGTTATTATTTTTTGAAATTTTTAAAAATAACCTTGTCACAGATAGTTGGTATGATAAAATATAAAATACTTTACTTATTATAAAATACATACTTTACTTTAGTATTCCTGCTCGTCCAATGCCGGTTATACAAGCCAGTAATTTTAATAACCTGACATAAGCAGGTACATACTGATAAGGATCATTTCAGACAATAAGCCGTTTTAAACTGAAGGAACAAAGCATCATATTGGGTCATTGTCTTATACCAAGAATCGAACGTAGGCTTAAGCAGCAATTGTATAAAACGACTTATTTCAATAACTAAGACGAATTACTCGTACATTTTGAAATTGAGCTTTAAAGCAACTTAGTACGTGCCATAAAACTTTATGAACACTGGCTGTTTGGTACATCCCTTCCACATCATATATTAAAAAAAAAAGAGTAACGGCCACAAAGTTGTTAGAACTATTTAAATTCAAATCAAACGCGGAATAAAGTAGACGTGTTGGGTGAAAAATATATCTATATACAAATATCTGTTTCTCTTTTTTAAAATAGTTAAGTATTGAATAATTATATGGTTTAATGTAGTTTAGTGTTTAAATATATGGGGTTAAGTAAACTATAAAGTGAAGTGTACTATTTTAAATTTGTGTTAGTGAAGAAAATTATAATTTTACCTTCAGGTAACGTTACATATTATTTTAATTTTTGCTTATGATGGTAGGTTTTATTTATCTCATTTCGATTCTGAGAATAAGAAATTAATCTTCGCGTCATACAAGTAATAAGCATGGTGATTATGAACAAAAACCTCCTATGAAAGCGCACAAGGGTGTCCATCAACGTAGGCTGTAGACTGAGATAGGTTGTTGATGTGATGTGTATACCTAGCATTTGTTAGGGTGTTTTATTGATTAGGTTAGTGGGTAAAAGTGTCATTACTGTTCGTGTGTCGCAGTACCCGAGTTGCCGCCGCGCAGCACCACGGTGACGCGGCCCGCCGGCGGCGTGCTGCTGCCGGCGCCGCCGCCCGGCCGCCCGCCGCACTCGCTGCGCCATAACCCCACTGTGAGTGGTCCATTCAATTGATTATCAATTATTATTCAATTAATTGAATCAATCCACGCTTCACCCGTTGCTAATAAACTCTTAACGTGCCGAGGGTATTTATGCAAATTCATAGAGAAAATTGTGTGTGTGTGTGTGTGTGTGTAGTATGATAAAGAAAAAATGCATTTGATTGATCGAAAATAAAAATGTTAGATGTTTAGCTTTTCAAATTAATTCATTAATGTAGTTTACGCTACGGAAATGTATGTAAATGATTCTGTTTATTTGTTAGTAGGTAGTTTTAAAAGATACGCGTTTATATTGAACAGGTAATATAATATTACAGATAAAAAATATTAATCAACAATAATACTCAAAAATGATTGCATTTGATGATTCTTCACCGCTCACCACCTTTCTTTATCTCTACATTCAATTTTAAAACACACACGTCAGAAAAAATTGGTTTCATTTTATTACTTAATTATTTAGAATTGTTGTATATGTTTATACATTAATATCGTTATTTATACATTTCAGACTCGACCCAGTGCACAGGAGCGGCTGTTCGGGACGCCCAAGGAGGGCGGCAGTGATGAAACAGCGACGTACACCGCCCGCCCCACCAGCATGATCATCCAGCCCACGCAAGGCCAGGGCTCGCTGGACCGCCACCGACATCCTTCGAACCCTGTGAGTCATTAGTCACTAAGCAAGCAAGATAGGCAATTTTGGCACCCGCTGTATTAAGTTCACTTTAATTTTAACTTATAATGTTTTATTAATTATAAATTAAAGCTGTTCACGTCTAGGTTGACACACACATCTGCCTATAGTCAGTCTTGTGGAAAATCGCTCGTAAATTATTGTCTGTTTTGCTGTGTTGTGATAATAAATAAGTTAAAAAAATAGTTACTATAGCTTTTTCGGGGTGGACGCACTAGATTCGGATCTACTGGAGGTACATTTTTATGAGTTTTCACCGATTACAGGGAGGTCGCGGCTAAGACTTTAATTTTTATTAATGCAGTTTAGCCATTACTTTAAACATAGGGAAAATATTAGAGTATAAGTTTTGTTGTTATAATTGGGAAAATATTAGATTATAACTTTTATTGTTATAATTGGTAAAATATTGTTATAATTGGTAAAATATTGTTATAACTGGTAAAATATTGTTATAATTGG
>DWDT01001122.1:0-16970 GCA_018245595.1 Microceris scylla | reverse complement strand
CGTAACTGGTGAAACGTGGGAGTGTTCTGCATTCCTCTGCCTACCTCTTCGGGGATTACAGGCGTGAAGTTACGTATATTTAGTTATAGCAGATGTAAAAGTCAATTGCCTACTTTCAATTATATTATTTATATCCTTTAATAAGGGTTTCATCATCATCACCATTCATCATCATCACCAGCCTACTCCTGTCCACTGCTGGACATAGGTCTTTCCAATGGCACGCCACTGAGCTCGATCTTCAGCTCTTCGCTAAAGTAATATTATACATATTTAATTAGTGAGTATAGTATATTTTCACGTTTTACCAGTTATGTTATATTGTATGTCCCATCATGGAATAGTTCGAGGTTATTTATTACCTTGCACATATCCAGACTCGGAGCTACTATTAGAAATCTCATGTTAAAAACCCAATAGTAACTGATTTAAGAGTAAATCCTGAAGTTTGCTATTCTGTAGTCCAAACTGAAATTCTCAACTTACTATTGAAATTGGCTGAAAAGACAGAATCAAAGCCGTATATGTCGCCATATATTATAGAAAAGAATACATTTCGAAATGTAAAACGTCAGAATAGAAATAAAAGCCGGACAGCCGTTAAAGCGTGGTTTTCAACAATGGCAGATCCCCGTATTCGACAAATAAAGATAAAGACCGGCGTTGTAAAACGCATAGCTAAAGAGAAAGTAGTTTACGAGAAAGAGGCTGAACAACAGAAAAACAGGATACAGAAGTTAAAAGACGAAGGACAGGACGAACATAATATCAGGAAACAAGAAGAAGTTCTTCAGGAGTCGCTTATGATGGTACCGGACTGTCAGAGGAGGTGAGTCACACGTGACAATTGATATTTACCACTTAAACAATGCCGGTGCAAAATAATTTGGCATCAGATACAACACAATCGTTCTGGCGGAGTATTGTTGTACCAGGTGAGATCAAGTTACAGGCATTCGAAGCTAATTGTTGTCATTATCGATTGAAATATCCAAAAGTAATATTCATCTAGCAACATATAAATGTTAAAGTGTAGTAATATCTTTCGTAGAAAAATCTTTTTCGCTTATATAGTATTTTGCAAAAAAAATTTTTATAAAAAGGAAAAAAGAGAAAGATTGCAAATTGTCTTGAGTTTCTCATTTTGGGTTGCGTTTTGAATCAGTGGTAGATTAAGAAAATCTATGTTTGATCATTTGCAGACCTACAAAAGACATTATTCATTACATTTAACTTCACCTGTAATTTGATATTTACATTTTAAACTAATGGTACTAAAATGAAACACTTTCAGGCTAACGAAAGCATTTGCTGATCTCAAAAACACTCTAGAAACAGAGCAAGACCTCAAGGAGCATGAGGAATATGTGTTAGCAGAACAAGTATTAAAGGATGCAGAGTGTCAGCTCCCAGAGAACGATAACGCCTAATTAGTCTAGCTATTTACAATAATTTCTTATATTATTTTTATACATTTATAATAGTAATAATCATGTCATATAATCATAATAATAATAATAACAATTTTTATGGAAGCAATTATACATTCCGTTTCGTGCCTGATTTTCCACCCCCACCATTGCCTCCCCCTCTTTTAACACCGTTGAGGCCACCTTTTATCCCACCCCAAACTGTTTTTCCTTTTCAATCAAATGTTCGAACTCAAGAAAATGTGGATCAGGCATTTATCAAAAATTTTGAAATGCAAATGCCGAAACCAATAAAAGAACCCAAACCAAAAGCACCTACGATCATACAAATCAGAGAAAAAATGCAAACCCTCGTTTTGTCTCTGAGGAATGTGGAGGACCTAGTTAGTGATTTGCGAGAAAATATTGACAAATATTCTGAAGATGAATGGATGAAGAAAATGAAAGACATTGAGCTCAACAAGCAGAGAATACAAGATAAGATTGGGGACTGTACTGGCTTATATTTGGATATGTCAAGAAAAATCATTGCTAAATGCACTGCGAAAAGATTGCGCTTGAAAAGACTAAAAGAGGAAAGGAAATTGGCAAAGAAGGAGAGATGGAAGTTAATGGAAGAGAGATCGCGCAAAATTGATGAGAACTTACAGAATATTAAGAATGACATTTTGAAAGCTAAACAGGTGAGATTACAAAACCTTAAACAAATTTTGCTTGTAAATTTGAAGCTTATCAATAAACCTTCATTATTTAGGGTTAGAATCCTTTTTTGTATTATTATACCAAAAAAACTACTTGTTATTGTACAATCAATCTCTTTAATATCCAGGTTTAACAATATTTGATTACAAGAAATTTGCATTAATCAAAGTAATTTAATTTTGTCATTAATTTACTTAATGAACTAAATATAATGTTGATTGAATATGTATTGTTTGTATAACTGTATGGTATTTGTCAAAATTAGGTGTTAAATATACTTTGATTTTGTGTATGGTTGTGTTATGTTAACTACAGCCCAAATTGTCATGGATATCACTAGATCCTTATCCAAAGTCGATCCATTATTCATATTGTAAATTCATTTCATTCATATGGTCTATCTTACAGGAAGAACAAGCAAAGCTCGAAGCAGATATCATACTAAGAGAGGTCATGAGGAAGAAACAGGATGCTAAAAAGTGCATAGTTAAACTGGATGCACTTTTAAAGTTGCGTAAGGCCAGGCAGAACACAGCCAAAGGCCGAGGAGAGACTGTCTCTGAAAATGATGCTGAAAGTTTTCTTAAAAATATTGGTATATTTTTATTTCATTGTATTATTCTTTTCTATATTTTTATCTGATGAATTAATTTCTAGTGTATTACACTTGGTAGTCCATTCTAATCCCTACAATATTATTAAATTGTTTCAATTAGTGTTTTGGACAGTATAATAATTATTTGTTACTTTTACAGATAAGCTCAAAACACTTTGGAACCAAAAGTTACTCATTTATGATGATGAAGAGACTAAATTACGTGCAAAACTGGCAGAGGATGCATCAGAGACCAGCAAAAGTTTAAAAGATATGGAGAGTGCAGTTGCATTGAATCTTGAGACATGGCGGAAGCTTCTGTTTGGTGATAACAATGCAATACCACAAGAGGACTTCCACGGGGACATTAATAAATTTATTTCTGTCAGGTATGTTACATAAACAGATTATTATTATATTCACATCTCCATTACAAGGTAGGTGTGTATGGTGTGCCAAATATCTCCATCCTTATACACCTGATATGTTTCTACATTCATCACTCTCTTCATAGTAATACAAATGTGTATGCTGTGTTACAAAGAAATAGTAAGTATATTTGGCAAATGTCATACAAAGTTCAAAATGTCATACAAAGTTAGGGGTAGCTAAGTATTATGACCAACTTTAGCTCAGTATCATGCCTAACTTTATTTCCTGTTACTTTGATAGTGTTTAAGGGAAAAACTGATAGCAAACATAATTATTATAAATAACACAATTGTAGAAAATAGTCGTAAAAATAGTATATGGTAAAAAGTCTCTGTTTTTATAACATATCACATGTTAAGTATGAAAATTGCAGGTCTCAATGGGATCAGTACTTGAACGATGAAGGGACACCTCTCCCTGTCGGATGGGTTGTTCCGGACCTGGAACCGCATACTGAAAATGTATAGTTGTTATGGAAAGTGAGAGCTAAGTGCCTGACTGAAGAATTCGATGCTAAACAAAGTCTTTGTGAAATAAATATTACGGTAAAAAAATCCCTTGTGATTCCAAGTAAAGCGAATTCTTACCGCGCGACCATTTTCTCTAAACTCAATTCCTTTCGATCACATTACCGCACTATGACAATTCCGAGAGACGATAATTTGTCTAGATGGCATACCGCGCGACGACAATTTCGAGAGATGCTATTTCCTCTAGACGACATACCGCGCGACGACAGTTCTGAGAGACGATAATTCCTCTAGACGTAATACCGCGCGACGACAATTCCTAGAGACGACACCCGCGCGACAACAATTCCTAGAGACGATACTTCCTCTAGACGACATACCGCGCGACGACAGTTCTGAGAGACGATAATTCCTCTAGATGACATACCGCGTGACGACAATTCCGCGAGGCGATACCTCTTCTAGATGACATACCGCGCGACGACAATTTCGAGAGACGATAATTTTTCTAGACGACATACCGCGCGACGACAATTCTGAAAGCCGATAATTCCTCTAGACGACATACCACGCGACGACAATTCCGAGAGGCGTTAATTCCACTAGACAACATACCGCGCGACGACAATTCCGACAGACGATAACTCCTATTGACGACATACCGCGCGAAGACCACTCCGAGAGACGCTAAATCCTCTTAAAGACACGCCGCGCGACGACGATTCTGAGAGATGATAATTCTTCCAGATGACATACATCAAGAATTTAATACAGAATTTAATTATTTATACTCTTATTCTCGTCGTTTTGTATTCGATATAAATTGCATTGTATTAAGATCCACTATTGGGAAACTTAACATCACTAACGATTATCATGTCCAACGAAAATGTTTTGAATGTGATTATTTTGCTACATTGTCTTTCACTTGGCTTTCATATTGCATTTAATTCTTCTGAGTAAATTGTTTTTTTAAGTATTTTGGTTTTTTATTTATAACGTTAATCGTTATCGTCAGTCCTTTTGTCGTTTCGCAGCTGAACACGAGTCTTCTTTTACGATGAAAAGGGCTTAGCGTGTTTGTCACTGCAGATATTTACTGGGATACAATTGTTCATTCAATATTATTATTATGTCATTATGCTTGGCTCCTTAGGGGTAGGCAGTGAGCACCAAGTGTCTAATATCTCGAGTCTCTTCACAAAGGTACTTCACGTTGTTTCTACATTCATCACTCCTTTCACGCACGCGTACCGGTCAAATATACACATACACTTTAATCATAATTTCCCTGTAATATGTAAAATTATGTGAAAGAAAACTATACATATATATAGACAATGTTTTTATTCACTTCCCATTTCAGTAACAAATTACATATTTGTAAAAATGCAGAAATCTTGATACACATATATTTTACTCGACATTGCTGTTTATATACTAAAAGTACAATTTAGGTAGATACCTGTGAATTGTTTTATATCCAACTTTTAAAACGGCTTCATTGTCCCCTGGTTTATTGGTGTCTTGAAGATTAATCCATTAGAGCATGGACAAGGGGTGGGTGAATAAAATCTAACCTAATGTAGCAATTTTTAGGGGTTTTATTACTACGTTTTTGAGTTTTTAAAGTTCATAAATGATCTATTTACCATAATACTAAGTACCCAAACTTAGTGTGTATGTTTATTTAGTCCATTTTATTATTAACTATAGATTGGAAGCAGATTTCCAGAAATCAGAATTTAATTATGACGTCTTCCAATGGTTAGTTTGAGACAGGCGTCATTTTCGATTCTTGTTTTCGTTTAATTAGCTAAAATGTATATGGATATGTTTTTAATTATTGCTAAAAGTAAAAAAACATAAACGTTACATTGTACGTGGAATAAATAAAACAGAAAAGTATCTGTTAGGTATAATCAATAATTAGAAAAATATGTATGTATTAAGTTTAACTGAAAAGTTCTGACTACGTTTAATTAAAAAGATTATTTTTCAATTTAATATGCATATGTATGTTATTGTAAGTTTGTCCTTTCAAACATTACGCCCCGATCAAGATCAACGTGGTTTGGATGTGGGGCCATGTGGGGCTCATTTTTTGTATATCCATCCTGTGATACTTAGACTGGGGATTTCGTTTACTGGAAAATTTTGTAAAGAAATTTCTCTCTGTTACCAAAAATATGATTTGCTCACCAGTTATTACAATATATCTTCTGTTACCAGCAATATTCTCTCTGTAGAGTGACAGATATATTACATGTAATCCAAAAGTCAGTAAACCATTTTTGGAACTTATATCCATCCACTTTAATACTGACGTCGGAATCCAAACTAAATGTTAATGCAATCAATAAATCCATTATGGAAGGACTTTACAATAATATATTGTCTAAAATACTGGCTGTTTTATAATTTATGATACAAGAAAATAAAAATGAAACATAAAATCTAGAACTATTATAGTATCTAAGTAACGAAAGGCACAAACTCTTACATTCCCCACATATTGATAGTGAAATGAAGTATATGATTAACAGGAAAAACTAAAAAAATCAATTTCCAGAATAGCATAGAAAATTATTAGGGTCGATTCGAACAGAAAATAAAAAATAAAAAAGGCGGAAAAAAATAAATTTACTATTCATAAAACAATACAAAGAATAAAAAGCTTACTCTCATTTTTCCATGGCAATAGTTTCAAGAATTACACTACACTAATATTTATATTTTTCATTTTCATTTATACCTCAAGTGTGTTATGTGGGCCAGAAAAATTACATTGCAATTTCAAGTATATGACGACAATTTTCGGTCCTCATATCATACTTAAAGGGCATATAATTGAGACCAAAGTACTATAATATATTACAAAAATATAAACGAAAATTCAAGTTATAATACAATATTATGTATATGGCTAACTTTTAAATGACTCGCCGACGGTCATAAAAACCTTTTAAACATAAAGTCATACATAATACCGAGCGTACCTTTTCATTTAACTTTTGACGCATTTTCAGAAGTGCTAAAAAAAGTATAGAATAATATAAAACGTGAAAAATGCATTTATTTTTTTATTCATAATGTAGAAGAACCACGTTTGTTCTGTAAGCACTAATTTGGCACTCAGTGCTATTTGCCTATCCCGTGAGGAATCTGGCGTAACGATATAATACAAATAATATGTGAAAAAAAAGAACCTTTTATAGTGAAGTTGATTTCGTGACATACTCAATATGGCTATGCATGGCTTTAGTTACGACAAATTACGAATAATATTCAATAGAATACACAAGACAAATAAAGATAAATGAGCTGTTCACCGTTTTATTAAGTTTTATACAATTAAGAAGTTACTTTGAGGTACAATTATAGTGGGCACAATTAGTGTATACATTATATATATAGAGAATCTGTATTAATTCATTTTATCACACGTTTCAAAAGATTTAAAGTTATTTTTAAATCTATTTACACACCGTACGCCGCTCGACGTCCAAACACAAGTACTACACGCAGAAATCAACTTGACGATTGTGAAGTATGGGCTTTACCAATGCCAACCGACTGACAGTCATCTATCGTTAGAGCCGCATGCGAGATGTTTTCATACTAAAATGAATCTAAAAATATACCTCGCAATTACGTCATCGTAGCGAGTTGCCTAGTTGATTTCCGCGGGTTACGTCTACACTCATTTCTCATTAGACACTATTTATCACGTGATGTAAGTCGCCACACTTCCAAAAACGCGTTTTCGCGAAACCAACCTATGCTACTTATAGCTCTAATACATTTAAAAAACACTATATTTAATTATGTATATAAAAATGAAGACATTCGTTTTATTAATTGCTTTTTTGCGTACTTCTCCAATTCATACATTTTATTTGTCTAAACGTCAAAAGATAAGCGTGTTAACTTTGACGACCCGCTCCACGTAGCGATTTGGAACAAATCAATATATTCCCTTCGTACACTGAAATATTCAATTCTGATTCGCCGGGGCCCCTGTTTTTGTATCAGTTCTCTGACTTTACATATCACAAAAGTATAGTATATGCGTCATAGGGATGGTTGAATGTAAAATGCTACCTTGACCTGTTAAAGAATGCAAGAACTACGTATATCTCTGTTTTCTAAGAGGTAAAAATATTTGCCAATGCCAATTAAACATATTATTTTGTTTTAATACAAACATTGCTGTCGTTATGAGCAGTGGCTGCATCGTAGTGAACAGGAATAGGGTTTCCTCGTTGGACGTCGATCAAATGTCCAACGTTAGTTAGTTCCGAGTGTGGTGCGGTGGTGTGGTGTGCGCTACTGCCAGAGGCCGGCGTAGTTGCCGACGAGCGGCGCGGGCAGCGGGCCGCCCGCCGTGAAGATGCGCGTGCCGCTGTCGTCGTAGCAGTGCGTGTAGATGGCCGGCACGTACTTCACCTGGTTGAACCCGTCCGCCTCCTCGTCCGGGAACTGCCCGCGGACACATGTTAACCGTACACCTCGGACTTGTTTATTGGAATTTCATACGAGCGGGACTTACTATTGATCCTTGTTGAAAACTTGTGGCCCATAAAATAATAATAATGACAGTTACTATATTACGTGTAGATAGATCACGTTTTAAAACTCCTTTGTCGGTAAGTCTCGGTAGTTGAATTTTTTTAAATGTACATTTATGGCAATTATCTCATGATTATGTATTGATTTTTCTATTAAAGGTTTACCTGGTTTTAATAGTAATGATAACAGTACTTCTGTTAATGAACATGTTCAATTCAAAGTTAAAAATTAAATATTTCCAAGAACTTCACACAAAAAATCTCTAAACGAATATAACAAGTAAAACAAAAACTTACCACATAACCTCTGGAAGCCCTTAAAGTAACAGTTTTAGATGAATGTATAGTGCTTTCTAAATATTTGCCCGCTCGCAGGTCGTAGAACATTAGTAAACCTGGAAGACAAACACAAAATTGAATGTAATAAAAAATCACACCGAGTTCCATTTTACAACGATTTATCTGAGTATATAGGTCAGGTAAACGATATAGTGGCTGACCTAAGCCGGTGCCGATGGTGAGCATGTTGCCGCGGAAGCTGGCGGAGCGGATGCCGCAGCCGTTGTAGCGCGAGGTGATCTTCTTGACGGACTGCAGCGTGCGGCAGTCCAGCAGCAGCGTGTAGGACTTGCAGCCGATGGCGTAGACGCCGCTGTCCTGCGTGGCGAGGCACACGAGGTCCTGGCAGGAGGGCAGCTTGCGCGACAGCGTCTGGCGGAAGGTCTCGGCGCTGAAGACGTGGATGTAGCCGTTGAGCGAGAGCGCGGCCACCTCGCGCCAGCGCGCGTTGAAGGCCAGCGCGCGCACCTTCTGCCCTGCCGCCGCACACACCCCTCATGCTTATGGGACACTTACAACTTTTCAGCTTATTGCAAATATGTTATGTTTGCATATCCTAGTTACATTCATCAATTGTAAAAATAGATTATCTTGAGATTTCTCCACTTTTGTCCTGGGTGGGAATCGAGTCCACGTCTCTAACTCGGTTGTAGTATTCGTTAGCCCCCGAGTGAGCAGAGCGGTCCACAGATCCGTTTTCGAGGTTAAGAAGAACAAAACATGTGTCCTTTTATGCTCTGTTGAATGCTTAAAACATGTAGACGATAAGAAATTATTAACATGACATACATTTTAGTACTAAATGTTTTTAAAACATCTGTTGTCTCACCTGCCCTGCACTCCCTTAAAACTAGTGGTGACACGTAATCGTGGTGCGGTGCCCGCTGCGGGGGCCCCTGGGGAGCTCTCCACAGCGCCAACTTGGAATCCCGCGATCCAGTCACCAGAAACTCGTCGTCCAGCCAGCACATGTCCAAAATCTACAAATGTTAATAAACAGTCATTTAAATTACCAAAATAAGCCATAGAAGTAGCTTACAAATGATGCCAAATATTATTTTATTTAAATGAAAAATCAAAAAATATCTATACATGAAAAAGAAATATCTTGAGAAATATATTAAAATAAAGAAAAAAAAATGTCACTGGAATATAAAAAAATATCTGAAGTCTTATCATTTTCTGTTCACTTTAAATAGTCATTGTAACAAATATTCAAGTCAGCTTAACTAAACAGGAGCCTTTGGTTGTACTAATAACAACTTTGATAGTTTCTATAGACATATTTTCTCAACTTTATTGAAATCTTGTACTATGATCATCACAGTACCTTTAAATGTTAGGTTAGATTAGAACTTTTCTGAGTACCACAAACTTTAAAATATTTTCTGGCTGTTACGAAATACTATCATTTTAGATTAATTGGTCCAGTGAACTGCAGGATATCCAATCAGGTGATTCTCAAATTCTTAATAAATATTTATTTACATTTACAGTGTACATCACTTATGTAATTATTTTTAATCAATTAATTAAACGATTGTTCCAATTGATTGATGTATTTATATTACATATTACTATAAATAAATGTTAAACGGTGTACAGTGAACCTCACCCAGTCTTTATGTGCTTCGCCCACACACACAGGGTCGAGGGTGGGCAGGCTGTATACGGCTAGTTCACACGAGTTTCGGGCACCGGTGGCGAGGAGAGTTCTGCAGGAGAATGAGACCTATTAACTAAAAATGTTATTAAAAATCATACTCTTACCAGTTCAGTTTGTTCATAACAACGTTATATGAAAAAATTGACCATTGTGACTACCTCCTTGGTCGAGTGGTTGCAAGTGCGACTGCTGATTTGGAGGTCCTGGGTTCAAATTCCGGACCGCGTACTATGGGATTTTTCTAATTTAGAATTTCCAGTAGTGACTTGGAGCTTGAGTTGTCTGGTGTGTGGCAATAGGGTCAGCACATATTCCACGGCAGTACCTGGAGGGATTGATCTGCAGCGCGTGGATGCCGGTCTGGTGGTCGGCGCCGGGCCAGGGCGCGCGCGGCCGCAGCGTGGGGATGTTGTCCAGCGCGCGCGACCGCACGTCGTACACCATCAGCTGGAAGATCAATATTATATATCTAGCACAAACCCACTGACAACACACTTCCACCTCTTGTACACACTCTTCACTATATTTTAATCTCATCACTTGCCTCTTACTTTCTACCTTGTAATGGAAAGTGTTATGAAAGAATAATATTTTCTGTCTGTTACGTTACCTTGTTATCTCAGCAATGTTCAATCACCATGCTTCAGACCAAATTTTATTTAATTGTTCGCTTCTGCATGGAAGGAGTACAGTTCGCAAAAATCGAGACTTGTTGTGGGTATTGTATAGAAATGTAATAGGACATAAAATGAGTTGAAGGTAAAAATGTAGGGTGAAATGTGTTATACCTTATTGCACTTAGTTCCGAACACAACCTGCCTGTCGGAGAGCCACTGTGAGCAGAACACCTTGTTCATGTTGCCGAGGTTGACCGGCGTCTCGCGGAACATGTCGTGGGTGAGCATATGGCGTGTGGCGTACGACGGGTCCACCGAGCGGGGCTGCAACGTGAAATCATTGAATTTCTTTATCTACCTCACGTGATATGACAGTAGATGGCAGCACATGCATTCTGAGGTTATATATTTAACATAATTGGAGGACAAGATATTTATATGTGAACACATGTATATCATCGCCAACTCCTTCATGTGTAGTCCCACTGTTTGATATGGTAACATTTTGGAGACCTCATGGCCTAAACACCTCCTGTATACTGGTCTTCTACTGTTAGTATGGTATTTTTCATGATAATGATTTAGATTACCGATTTTACCATTGCTCAAAAAATAGGATAGGTTTATACTATCATTCGTTTTTTATCAATTGGTGAAAACTTCAACTTAGTAATATGAATTAAAATAAAGTGAAGACTATTTTTCCATTTTGCAATATTTGGGGTTCACTTTTACTCTGGAAACAATAACTTTTGGCCACAAGATATCTACCTGATGAAAAGTTCACTGAACTGTACTAGTTTGAGATTTTTGTACATGTTCATGGTCAGTGTCAAAATAAGAAGATAATGACATGTTAGGCATGCAAGACACTACACTTTCTGACAAAATTACTGCATTTGGTCACTTGCTTTAAACTTTCTGACATTGAAACAATGTTGCAGAATTAAAAGGTTATTTCCAATGTGAGATAAGATTACTTAAATTATGATTGTTATTTACTTAAATTTATTGCAAGTTTCATTATTTTAATACCTTTATAACCTTGTGTCCATATAAACGAAGGACTTATGGAAGTATATGTAATCCGTTAGCTGCAAGAATACATTCCATGGTCTAATTCAGTATCAAATTTGCCATCAAGGTGTTTTTTAACACAGACAAATAATATAAAACCTACAGACAACACATGCATGTGAAGGGATGGGTTATAAAGTAAACCTATGTCAACAGTATCTAATCTATATATATCTATCTATTAGCAATCCAATCAGTATCAAGGTTATCCTGAGAAAGCCTAAATTAATTGAATTTCATATTAAGTAAGTATTCCCCCATTTTCTTTACAACTTCCTATATAAAACTTATTTAGCATACATTACAGACAACTCATGAGAGGATACCATCTGTATCTGGTTAATATCCCAATTGGCAGAATCAATCAGTTTTGTATTGTATTTCTTATACATACAGACAAGTCTTAAAAGATGTAGTATGACAAACAGTGTTGTAGGTTAAAAGTTCAAATTATATACCCATCATTATCATTTCTTTACCTCAGCTACCTGCCATGCTTTGCAACCTTGCCCTAAATGTCTCATTTGGGACGATAGGTCACTCAAAGACTTTTGAAACACATAAATAGGGAACAGCATAATAGTAGTTTGTTGTGAGTTTTAAAAACAAAATTATGTTCATTAATTATTGTCATTTGTTGGAATAGAGTCATTACCTCTGGAGCGAGTATCTCTCTAGAACGCACATAGTCCACAAAGTTGTAAGATGTGGATAAGATACGGTGTTGTTGGGTTGGTGTTTCTTCTTCGCTATCACTGTCTGAGTAGCACACAAAGTCCTCAGGCTTATCAGGTTTACGCTGTTGTTCCAACCTGGAAATGTTATTGTCAATACATATTATTATTTACAAATGTATTATAAAAATGAGTCAGATTGAACAAATTAAGAAAAATTTATTCATTATTCTACACCACAAACATTATTTTGGTATAATAACTGATATGACAAAAGTCAGTTCTATATTAACAGACAATGTTTTATTAACTTTGCTTTTTTCGTACAATGATGTTAGTAATGATGATCATCAATTCTTTTCTCGTTCCCCTGTTAGATATGGCTTTATTCTCAACATGAGAAAGGTTATGGTCATAGACTGCCATAATGTGTAATGGCAGATTGGCAGACTTTACACACTATAAAAAGTAACTTCACACCTGTAATCCCCGGAGAGGTAGGCAGAGGAATGCATAACACTCCCACGTTTCACCGGTTACATTTATACCCCACTATGGAATAGGTGGTGAGCCTATTGCCATGCATCAGGCACATATCCAGACTCCGAACCACTACTAGAAAATCTAAATTAGAAAACTTTTGTGGTGTTCAACCCGGGAATTGAACCCGGGACCGCCCATTCCACACTCGCAGTAGCAACAAACACTACCAACAAGGCAGTCAACACTATATAACCTACTAAAAGAAACATCATTACTAAAAATAGAAACATCATTGGCCACTCCCTTGCTTATATCCTGTTTGTACATTTCATACAGTTGATTGGGCAGATAAACTGTTTAGTTGTTAACATGAAAAAGTAGGTATGTTTAATATTAATGTTATACCTAATGAGTGTAGTAAAGGAATGAATATTATTAACTCTTAAGGCTCTCACAAATAAACGCAACAGCCATACCAGTATGTAAGGATATCAGCAAATGCTAGCTTATGATTCACTATATTGCTTGAAATTAACAATGAATATAAAAATATGTCGAGCCTACGTCGACAATTGTGTAAGGTTCATAACAATAGACATACAAAGGCTTATATTAGTATCACAAGGACCTTTCAGGTACTTCTATTTCATAATGAACCATATTATTTTTAAAAGTTATGTTGAAATTACTGCTATTATAACAATTATATTGTATAAAGTTGATGGTTGTAAAATTGTTTTAGCACAAGTACATGATGATATAGTCTGTACAGATATAATCTTCACTAGCAACACCGAGTTATGTTGATAAATAAAAATAATTTGAACAAAAAAACTATGGTCACTTGAATCATACGTCTATTTTGAGTGACGAAAAAAGAAAAACATAGCTGGATTTTGTATCCATGGCGATAAATTTAAAATTGGAACAGCACAGATCAACATATTTTTTTTTAATAATCACTAATTACCTCAACGCTCTTGCTTTCGCTCGCCTCTCTTTAATTCTACTAGGTATATAACATGAAGGATAACGACCCTCGATGGCTCGTCTTACGGTCTGCGCCATTTTCAGAAGCTCTCACTAAAAACTAGTACCAATTATTCACTAAATAACACACAATCGACCAGTCACTTTCGTTTTGTTCTGTTGTACATAGATCCATAACGCAGAGACATATTTCATTATTGCAAACGAGTTCCACCATAAACATACGTTGCCCACTTCTCCTCGTTAGCCACGCAGCTCAATTGTTACGCAATTCGTACACATTTAATACAGTATTAAGCCCCATTTGAGGCAATCGACGTGATAATTATCTCTAGATTCTATTTTACTACGAAAATACTACGCTGACGGAAAGCTGGCTGTCAAAGGTGCTGCTATAATTAAAAATTTAAGCGAGTATACCATAACACAGAAAATCGATAATATTTTTTTTAATTATAATGTTATAGTTCTTTTATTATGTTGTATTATTTGCCAAAGATATTTAGGGTACTTAATAATTTAATAAAATAATTTACTTTAAATGATTTCGTGTTAATTGTCAAATTTCTCTTATGACGTAATATAGAATCTGTTTTCCTGTTGATAATAAGCGTAGTAAAATAGGACGAAAGGTTACAGGTTACTCAAGAATATTTACTTTGTTACTAAAAAAATTTTTCTTCAACAATTTAAAAAATATTGCTATTTTTTTATAAAATAACCATTTAATAAAAAACATCAATAAAACAAAATTTATTATGCGATGACAACAATTCTTATTAAATGTAATATGGTTAAAATATGTTAAAACTAGTCGGGCCATCCCGAAAAATGTACGTGAGTTAGGTCGGTACATGTTTAATCAGGTGTATAAAACTATAAATACTCACAAAACATATATTAATCAAATGGTTGCTATAAAGAATAAGATGGTAATAATTATGAAAAGTTATATTTAATTCAGGTGATCTTTTATCATTTAATCTCTTCATACAATTTTAATGTACCATTTATAGGTATTATAATAATATTAAAGCTTTGGTATTATAGAAGATTATCATATTAAATCAATTTATCGTGTAAATGGCTTACCTTTATACTACATAAATGACCGATATATTTGTTTTTAATTGTAATTTGTTCATTAATCAAGATTAAAGGCTATACTGATATGCCTGCATTGTTAGAAAAGACAGACATCTATTGTTCTGCGCATGTGATGGATGGGAGGTAATAAAATTGCTAGGAGGGGGAAGTTCTGTCATCCGTAAGAACAAAGGACTATATTTAGGGCGAGTTTAGGGTTTTAGCTTACTTAATAAGGATATGTCTTAGTTACTCGATTCATACAATTTAGTAATGAAAGTACTAGAGATTGAAAGTTATAGAGATAGATATTGATTGTTAGAAACATTCCAAACTAAATTTTAGTATAAAAAATATAACAATAATATTTATTGACTCTATTAGGAATTTGTTAATAAAAGAAATATTCTTTTCTGAGTTCTTAACTTAATGAAAAAATATTCGTATTTCTAAGCAGACGCTCTTACAGATATATTGTTAACTATTCTCAGTTAAAGTGAATAAAACTAAGGTTTATGATCATAATGTAGTTCAATATGTTTGTCACAATATGCAGCTGAGCCGAACTTGTTCCAGGTGGAAACAGGGCATGGAGTTAACGAATAAAATATATTAAAAGACTTAGTCTGTCAAATATATATAAAAGGCAAAATAATAGATAAAAACCTGGTGTATATAATAATAGTTAATTCGCAGTATTCTAATAAGTAAAAGAAATTATGATTAAAAAGTTTGTAGATTTCACATCTTGGCATTTGGCCAAATTTCATGTTAAACCTATATTTGATTCTGCGATTGTACCAGTTCAAATGAAAATGGTTTTATGAATTAATAATTTTATCTGACTTGTAACAGATAAATGAATGAAATGTGGTGGAAATGAAAATGAAGGAAGGTTCATGTTGCAGTGATTTGGGTGTATTATTGTTAAATAAATTGTAACAGGGGTTTTTGGTTCAAGTCCATGGTGCGCAATTGTATACAAAATGTGCGTTGTAAGATTTAAAAATATCACTTGCTACAATTGCGAAGGAAAACATCGTAAGGACACCTGCACCGCTTAGAATTTCCAAAAATTTTTTTTTTCTTAAACTGATAAATTTTGCCAACCCGCAGTACACCAGCGTGGCTGACTGTGCCTTAATCGCCTCATGCTGAGGAGATCAGTGTTCCAACAGTGAAATGATAAAAAGGTTGAGAAGAGAGAAATAAATCATAACACATATTTATGTTCTTCTAAAGTGCCAGTATCATCATCATAATCAGTCTTTGAATGTCCACTGGTGTTCCGGTCCCGGAGCTTCTGAATCCAGTAGCTTCCCGCTGTCTTTTTCAGGTCGTCAGACAACCTGGTAGGCGGGACAGCGTACTAATGTTTTATTTTTAATAGAAAGTTTTGTAAAGTGTCGGAGTAAATCAGTTAATGGAAGCCTTGAAGAGATTCATATCGCAAAATTATCTACAAAGTTAAGCCATTTTCAACAAATCCTTGTACAGAGCGCTATGAATGTTACATTATATAGGCATTTTGAAGTTTGTTTGTTTAAATTGTTCAACGTTATTATATCTATCGTTAAGTATCAGTACAGAACGACTGATGCTAATAACGATAAAGATTTTACAGTAGACGCTATGGTAACTGATTAATATCCTAACCAACTTGCATAGATCCCAAGTCAGATGCTACATGGGCTACTACTAGACTCCATTCAAATGGAAAGATGCTTAGAAGATGAACATTGATTTACACAAACAATTGGACAGAGTAATAATATCTCGGGACAACTCCACACATGGTCACCTGAACCCAAAGTAGGTATCGAAAGAGTTTGTGTTAC
>DWDT01001121.1:0-16977 GCA_018245595.1 Microceris scylla | reverse complement strand
GTCTAATTTACACTTGTGAACGCGAAGATTTGTTTCAGTTTATACTAGTAGTAACTAACGTTTCAGGACACACGCGGCGCATGGTAGTGTTTTACTAGAACGTCGTCATCGACAGTCATAATTTTTTGGTTTTATTCCGAAACTCTAGGTCTAAATTGGCAAATAACTTTTTAGTCCAAGTTCCCACGTCTTTAGGTTTATTTGCGTTTCAATTTATTACTATTCAGAATATTTTTTTTATTAAATAAATAAGTGCGAATACACTCTTGTAATTATCTGTTCCGTGAGGGTTGAGTCTAGCAGTCCTGGAAATAGTATAGAGTAGTCTACGGTAATACTCATACTTACGTTGACTGAAAACAGACGTACAGATAACATAGAATTTTATCAAAATAATTATTGTCGTAGCAGATGTAATATGTGGATCCACTGTGCTGTTAAACTAGAAATGCCTGTTTAAAAATGTAATAAATATATTATATTACGAATTCTATCAAACTATGGTTGCTATAGTGTATTAACTTGTTCCTTCACTTGCATGAGAAAAGAATGAAGGAGGGTTGGTTTTGAAAAATGGTTGGACAAAGTCATACCCTCTCCTGATATTTGGTCCTTATGTGCTTATATCGTTAACGTCTCTTTACTAATACCGTTAGTTGAAAGGAGCTCGGTAGATACCGTCAGCATGCTCGAGCGTAAATATAGATTGGCGGATTTATTACACCTAAAATACGTTTGGCCGCAAATGTGATATAATTTGTCAAGTACAATGTTGTGTGTTCATCAGTATTCCTATTACAAAATAGATATAACTGTTACAAATGTACCTAATTTATTTAATACTAACTTATATGTAATGTAACATGTCGCCTGTAATCCCCGAAGCGGTAGGCAGAGGAGTATAGTACACTCCCACGTCTCACCAGTTATGTTTACATCCACAAAGGAATAGTTGGTGAGCGTACCGCTATAGACCGGGCACAGATACCAGATTCTGAGCCACTACCTACTAGAAAATTTAAGTTAGAAAAATCTAATAGGTAGTACCCGACCAGGTGTCGAGCCAATGACCTCTCGACCAGCAGTCACGTTTGTAACCACTCGACCTGAGGGGCATTCTGGTAATAACTGCTATAACAGTAGGTAAGTACTGCAAAAATATAGTACTTTTTTACCAAAATATTTTGTCATACATTGCTGTTAAACTAGCTACAATATGACCGGTTTTGTAATCTAATTGCGTAATCTAAACATATATTTATTTATTATGTCTACGCAACGAACCATTTTGCGGAATTAATTATTTTACAGCGACTAATTTTGAACGCTTTATGTTTGTATTGACTATAATATTAAACCTCATAAATACATAATAAAATATACATATGGCTATAGGGTCACCACCATGGGACCATGAGTAAACGTAACTGGTGAATCGTGCTTAGTGTACTACACTCCTCTGCCTACCCCTTCGAGAATTACAGGCGTGATATTACGTGATATTAATTCAAAATTGCAACTATATAAAGTTTATTGATAAACGAATATGTTATTTATAATTTGAATATGATTTAAAATAAAATATTTAAATACATGAATTTTTCTAACAACGTATCGTAAACAATTAAAAAACGAGTCATAGAATATTATTTAAAACATTGCTATAAAATCTTATATTTTTCAAAGTCTCTTTTGATACACAACACCAATGGTTTTTAACGAAATTCTTTCACAATATCTGCGCTCACAGACTTACTATACAACTCAGGGATCATTTGCAACTAGCGTTCAAAATTGTAAGTAAACTGGCGTCGCGTTTAACAGGTGCCGTAGATTTATCTTCCCGGGGATACGGTTATGAATTATTTATTATAATTACGAGTACATTCGAAACTGTCGGTGGGATGAAACAAGTTAATGAGGTACCATAAATCAGAGTCGAAATGTTTCTCTCGGTTACAAGCGAACTGATTCTATACTCAACGTTTTAGTGATACTCAGTTTCTATTCGGGATTATTAGGTTTATTTTGTGCGTTTTACATTGATACATAAATGATGAAAACTGTTTATTGATTAATTTGATCACCCGTAGTGGATGTTCGCGTCTTTATCAATGCGTCACATCTTTCGCCGAGCCGATTTAATATCGTCATTCGGTAAGACTTCACAATTGAACGTATTCGCCGCGCCACTTGGCTCAATAGTAGGCAGTCGTAATGCTGTTAAGGTTCATATGACCAGTTGCTGGTACTCTATTGTCCTTTTTACATAAGGGCTCTACTAAACTCTGTATTACATAAACATGACTATATAGAGGAACCACCATTGTTTTAAAAGCGAACAAATAACTGACCTTTTCCAACTCCACCTTTGAACTTAACATAGAGCGTTGCAGGTGCAGCATTGCACAATGAGCTTTGTACGAAAGGGCGTCTATATCGGGCGACAATAAAATATGTCACGATCAAACGCAGCGTAGGTAAGGGCGAAATTAATCACAGATGCGTTTTTGCAACGGTGCAACTGCACATTGCCTTTTGAACAGTGCATAGGGGTCTTTACATAAGTATGGTTTGACATTTGTCGTCCATATATTATCGCTATATGATTTTTCAGTATGTAATTACCTAATATTTTTTCACCTAATATATTTAAACGTTTACGGCGTAAACGTTTAGATATAAAAAAAATATTAGGTACGTAAAGTTTACGCAATATAATAACAATATTATTTGTTTAATTGAACGAAAATATTACCGTCAAATTGATTGACATTTTATTTAGAATAGCAATATTTAGAAATGAAGAAAATATATTGGAATTAAATGTTTAATTTGCAATCATTGTTTTTTTGCGAACTGTATCCACACGTCGCGCGCGTCCCCTGCACGCCTTTGATATAAGTCTAGTCTAGACGTAGGTACCTGTAGGAGGGGAATTTAGTGCTGTTGCTATTATTTAGTTTCCTTAAAGAATTATTTTTCCGGCAATTATTAAATATTATAGTCTAAATGGTCTGGTCGAATGTCCACGTGTACCTTAGATGCGACTATAATAACTTCTGCATACGCGAACTGCATTAGATCTGCACGTAAGCTGCAAAATTGCAGTTAGGGTGCAGTTCAGAAAAAAACAATATATAAGTATGCTCGGAGGACAAGCACCATACCTACTTATTTTTATGTGCTAACCATATTAGGTATAACTATAGATATTTATCGTGATGTACAGTTTACAAAAAAAAAAACTCTTATTCTTTCGAAGAAGTTATGAAAACACTAAGACAGTGGAAAAGGTGAATTTGATCTTTTCATATAAATCACTTCTCATTCCTGACACTGCTAGAAAAGATCACTTAACGGGACTAGCAACACTATTGTACGTACTTTCTTTTTATTGTTCTTGTTTATGCCATGTACTAAATTGTAGCATAAAAAAGGTAATTTGGCAAAGTTAGTAAATGTCCAAAGTTACGAGTAATATCGCGATGTGAACTGAGCGGAGCGCGCGGCGCTTCTGTCGTAAATATGCTGTAAGCGAGCAGGCGGCCGCTCTACCGAACTCCCACTTACACTTACAACTTAACTCCGATATACTGTTCTTGTACAATCGATTAACATGTAAATTATTGTAATTCTGTTCATATTACTTCCCTAATTTATGTTATTAGTTTCGAACATTTTGCAATATCATACTTTATTTAAACATATTACTTCTTTGTTTTGTTCTGTATCTGCTTCAGGACCACCCAGTAACCGAGATAAGCCCGTGTTTAGAGCTATGGGTATGGTGAATGTTTTTTCACTGTAGAAAGTATTCACTATACATTTTATAATTTCTGTAGTATTTTTTCTACCATTCAATTCCTATGATAATTTTAGTTATATTATCTTATCGATATCGCAATGGGAACACACTTGTACAGTATATATTTTTTTAATTTTGTATTTGAAGTAAATTTTAAATTGTTATTTTAATATGACGTTTTTAATATTTTAGGTACATGAACATTAAACACAGTTACTTTAAATTTTCAAACTAATTGTACATGCAGTGTATCGGTATAGCAGAAGTCAGCTTAAACAGGGGTGTGGAACAACGCCTACTCAATTAACTTATTGTGGCTAATGAACAATTGGAGTGAAAGTGTAAATTAACTAGTTAAGTTTAATCGCGGCGCAATTGGGCCGCCGCAGTGTTACAGTTGGACATGTGTGTCCGAGTCCGCTCGCGATGTGGGCCGCGGCAATTACAGGCGATAGTTGGTAACGGCCTCAATTATATAGGTGTATATAGTCCACTAATTATATTCTTCACTCTTGTTGTGCACGTTGCGAAGGTTCATATAAGCCTAAGTATTAAATTTAAGTGATTTTACGTAATTTTATATCGTCATTATTGTTTTCTACATACGTCCCTAAATCAAAAAATTCTAACGTCATCTAAAAAAAAAATATTTTTTCCACCCTTTAACATTATCTCTTTCTAAATACCAGTGTTGTATTCTAATATGCTCCGTAATAATTATCAGCCTATTTCCGTCCACTGCTGGACATAGGCCTCTCCAATAGCACGCCACTGAGCTTGATCTTCAGCTCTTCGCATCCAACCACTGCCAGCCACTTTGCGTATATAGTCACTGCATTTAGCTGGAGAGCGCCCTACGCTAAGATTATGCTCCTTATTTTTTCAAATTTCAACGTACGTAATTATATAAGGTTATGGGCTTTAGTGGCCATCATGTAAGTAGGCGGTCTCCAGACTCAGTTTCCATGTTACTGTATAATAAACAAAAGTATTTAAACCGTTTACTTGGAGAATGTTTTACAGTTATGACCTGGTAATAACTACTTTAAATAACTCATGAAGCACGGAATAGCTCATTAAAACAAAACCAACGGTCGCCCAACTGACTATCGATCGCGCCCTGTACCTATTTCTTAACCTAACAGGTCGTACGCGACACATCAGGGTCATACATTTAGGAATTAACAGAAGTTTCGGGAAGGATCATTGTGTGGCGGCAACGTCTCCATAAAAAAGCATAGATCGTCATCTTACCAAGAGTTATGAGGACCTGGTTGTGTGACATAGATTTGAGGGAATTTATATCTATCAGTGGATTTTGAAATGTTGATGAATAGATGAATTAAATTAGCCGTTGCCACAAAATGGAAAATAAGAGGAAGGAAGCATCGGCGAGTGGCGGCACGTGTCGCCAACAGTGCCATCGCACCGGAACTCGCTGATAACGTTATCGCGCGGCCGCCCAGCTGACGAAATATACTATTGGACATTTATATCAATTCATATTTATTGCCAAATGTATTCTGTAAACTGTACTGAAAGATTTTTCAACGAAAATGTTAAGGATTTAAGTTTATTGTTATTTTAGCAACAAGTTTAACAATGTTTTGAGTTGGGGGTTCCATAATGTTCAAGTATTTAAAACAGAAATATATTTATAATATACTATGATCCATCATAAAGCTGCAACGATTGCTGTTTATTTGCTTGCTTGATATTATATAACTGTATGTATATCTCTACTTTTTTATTAATATACTGAAGCTGAAAGTGTCGTTTGTTTGTTCGCGCTAATCTCCGAACGATGGGCGTCCACTTCCACAGACCGGCATACCTAGCGCGAACGGGAAACACGACACAGATTACTTAATATAATAATATTAACTAATCTGTAACATACGATCGATGCCCATACAATGTGGCAACTCAACTGAAATTACGATTATGACTGGGAATTATGTATCTTCTGATTTCTTATAAATTATACGCGTGTGAGAAAGCCGAGCATAGCGAGTTACAAAACTAGTCAAATCATAGCGAGTTACAAATCTAGCCACATCTAGCCAAACTGGGCATAGGCTTGGCTTTTTTTCTGCAATTGTAGACGGCCGGAGTAGTCTACCACGTTGCTCCAGATAGTTTATATTGATTATAAATAGTGTTATATGGGTTGTGAAATATGAAATAGTATACTGGATAGGTAGATGGTGTCACATGATCTTATAATAAAAAAGAAAAAAAAAAATGTATTAATATCTTTCTACCTGACTTGTTTAGTTACAATATATCTACTTATATATTTTGTCTTCGTTATGCACAAACACGGATACGTGAGTAATCGAGTTGGCTTAGGTCAGATATGTTATCATCGGAACGTTGCTCAGGGAACGAATGGTCTCATAGGTCAGAACCTCATATTACGATCAGTGAGGCATTTGGAATTGGTGCCTAGTCTAAAATAAATAATAATCATAATTTAGTTACGTTGAGTTAGTTTTTGAGGACAGATAAGTCTTATAATGTGGAAGAATTGCTAATTAAGTCTTAAAGGATAGTGATGTGTGGTACTCGGTGCTCTCTGCCGACCCGGTAATGACCTGGCGTGTTAATATAATGAATAATATCTCCTGTAATAATAGGTATCTTGTGACAGCTTAATAAACGGCCATCCGACACCGAACAACGCAGAGCCTGTGCATGGTATCAAACAGCTGATACATATGTATATGTATAAACATATTTAAATATATGTGTATATACTTATGAATGTGACGTTGTATAGTACTCTCATTAAAATAATTACAAATATTTTGACATGTTTTAAAATTACATTAAGTTAAAAATATTACATCTAAAATACTAAATTAAACAATCATTTATTTGCTGTTAAAATTTTCAATTCACGTGTAGCTAGTGCACTGTGTCGTCGCTGGGGAATATTTTAGCGAACGTCAAATATGGAGTACCTTATATTGAGGGATTTCATCGCTCACTGGCCGCGCGCCGAAAATAGCTCCGAGGGAAACTGAACCTTCGTAGAAATGAAGATTAGAACGTGTGGATCTCCACGAGTAGGTATTAAGGAAATGAAAAAGTTTCTGAGAGAGCCGCGGTGGTACCGCCGCGCTTATGAACTCCTGCTGCTAGTCGCGCTTTGATATTTATAAAATTTCTTTTTGCGCGCTCCTCGCTTCCGTGTTGCAATGACTTTCAACTACTTTGATGACACTTGAAAAGATAAGAAGCGTTATTTTTTGACAATAATGTTTGAAATTAAAATGTGCGTCGCATAAAAATACAAATCGTGCTTAGTGTCAGGGCAACATTAGTGTTCAGTTTCACATTTATCGATTTCCGTTTCAACGTATTTGAATGTCAGTTCCGCTTGATTGTGGCCATATAAATATATTTGTGTTGTCCAAATCCTGGTGTTGTAAGATATATAAGAGTGGAATACGAATACGTTATTATTGAAACTACCCTTCTATTGTATAGGTTGATCAATAACTATAATGTATGAAACTAAATCTCCCTCCATCACTATCGATATCTGATACACATGGTAGCGAGACAATTCAATCCGAAAGGCCAACGAAGGAGTGGTTTGTCATTCTCATCCTGTGTCATCCCTCACGTTTCCATAGCGACATGGCCGTTGATTGACTAGCCATTGACACAGCGAAAGCCCACCCTCATGAGGTTGCATTGTCCCCATAAATATGAGAAACGTGACGTCGGCCACATACCCGCTACATATCTCAAGGTGCGTAGAAAACAAGGATAGTGAAAATTGTAAAGATATTAAAAATTTGTTCCCTTTCATATAATTTATTACGTAAATTAACAACAATATTGTAATGGAGCAATAGACACGAAACATTTAAGACTGTTATTGCATAAAAAGGAAAGAATTAGCGCATAAAATAGTGCCGATGGAGCATTGAATCACCTACTGAGTTGCCAATGTCTCAGCGGTTTGAGAGATCTAAGATTTGGTAGGCTATACACAACTACTTGCTTAGCTACTTATTTCTTTGCATAAAATATCTTTGTATTTTGTTATTTTCGGACATATTGACAAGCACTCAGGGCTGTAAGTTATACGACGTGACATTAGGCAAGACGAATAGGAATTCAATATTCCTTCATACACAATGGCACCTACTCCAGCCGGTAATAATATCCCGTGAGTCGGAGGGCGGTTGCCAGGCAGCGCCCTCACGTCCCCTGCGTCTCCGGCGACGGCTGTTCGATTGACACAGATTAAAGCTTGCGTTGTGGTCCTAAGTAACACTAAGCACATACAGATAGTATGTCTACATCTTTATTTTTCATTGCTATAGATGTGGGATGAATCTACAATTAATCTGAAACTAGCGATCGTTTGCGGCTGGACACTTACAGAAAAATACATGTAGGTACAAGTATGTTAAGATTGTGGCATGTTTTCGAAACAAATGTTTTGTGCATTTGAATTGGATATGTATAACGAAGTAATAACGTGTAAAAACAAAAACAATTGAATTGTTGAATTTGTTCTTGCTTATGGGATATGTTTTAAATGTTGAAATTTGTATTCGTCATTTAAAGACAGTCTTAAACTACGTCGTATGTCGTTAAGAAATCAAACGGAGACAAGGACTGTTTCTAATAGTGAACAATTTCTACCGAATGTACGGCTGCAATGGGAAACAAATCCTAAATTTATAGAATTAGAGTGTTGTTAGTACATTTTAAGGGTTAACATCAAGGGTATCAACAAAGAACGAAGTCATATATGTTTGTTAACTCTTCCTGTCCCCTCGTCATGTTGCGCTCGGCGTTTGTCTTGTTTCCGCACTACGTTGCCTACTCTTATGTATCTAGTATTTTTACATACGAGAGTTTCTAAGTCGTTTGCCACTTACGTTGCCAATAAAATGTTGTGTACATTAAGCTGAGCATTGGAAACCTGACGGTTCGTTTAATAAAAGGTTCCAGATATGTTTGTGGACGGTCGATACAGAATAAGTTTGGTATGTTATCCGCACCTAAGTAGATTTCTTTGACCTTTTGGCTATATTACAGTTTATTCATTTTGCGTTGTGACTTAACTGTAAACTTTTAATTATTAATAGGTATATTATTAGTTATATATCAAATTTATCAACACTTGCATGTCTGTATATTGAAGTTTATCGTATGAAGATTGAAAATTCTGTTTGTTGTATTGTACTACCTATGTACCAGGGAAGTATTGTTGTTGTGAAAGCACAATATATTATGAATAGCGCGTGGCATATAACGTGTATGGTAAATATGCTAGGTTCGACTTTCAAAACAATTATTTATTGCACCTCCAATTATATGTTCGACCCTTAATTTTTTCGGCACACCTTTATTTGCATTTACATCCGTAAATCAAAAACTGACAAACCCCACTTCCGCGTTTTCGCGCCACTATGAATAATCCAAAATGGCTGCCTGTTTCCTTTATAGTTTTTGTAAGCTGCCAAAATGATCAATATAAATTATTCTAGAATATTTGGCATATAAATTTCTTTGATGTGAATATCGACATTTTTGTATCTAAAATCTAAAGAGACCTTAAATATATAAACGTAAATATGAAAATTCCATACGAGGCTTACTTAAGACTAATTATGGCATAATATCACCTGAAAGTTACTTCCATCTTATAATAGATCTGATTTACCCTCAAATCGCGCCTATAAAAGCTTTCCTTCAGTGAAAATATATTTTAGGCACAGTTTGTTTGTGTATTTAATTAGTGTTTGACGAAGCTGCCTACGATATTTTAGTTTTTGAAATGCGCGCAAAGTTTTATTATTATAACCTCGTTAGTTTATATAGTTGTCTGTTTAGGTTATACAAAGACATTTAAAACTCAAGATCAATCGAAGGAACTACAAAACACTAATACACAGAAGTGGCCGCAGGTAAGTAGCGAAGGTTTTTTCACACTTTTTGACGGCGAGTAGCCGAGGTAGCGCGCGAGGCTTGCGCGGCCCGCCCATCGCGCTCCAACAGCCTATTGTGCGACGCCGAGCAGGAAATTGCATGCGTCGGGAACCACTTCGCGCCGGTGGCATCGGCCGCCGAATTACGATTTATAGTACTTTGTTTAAATTTGCTGTTCACTCGTTATGTTTGTATTGTATTCGTATTTGACAGTAATCTCATGCGATCAAAGCTCAGTGCTCGAGCGTCTTCTAGTCATAAAACAGTAATGTAAAAATATACATATACTATTAAAATGTGCTAAAATTTTATTTCAAGACTGCCTCGTTGGTCCAGTGATTGCAAGCGCTACTGCCGATCGGAAAGTCTTGGGTTCAAATCCTGGGTCGGGTACTGTTAGATATTTCTAATTTAGAATTTCTAGTCGTGACTCGGATTATAGATCTGTGCCCTGTGTATGGCATAGGCTCACTAGGCACTTATTCCATGAGGTTTAAACGTAGCTGGTAAGACGTGGGAGTGTAAAATACTACACTCCCCTGCCCACCCCTTCGGAGATTACAGGCGTGATGTTACGTTGTTCTATTTCAAATACGCTCAAAATCTGCTACACTCCCGAGCCGGTCTATTTGAAAGCACTCTAATGCGTACATATGTACATAGATGAAAGAACTATGTCAAAAACAACATTGTTAAGATTTTAATCGTTTTGCACTCATCTTGTTTAGATAAGAAAAAGCGATAAATGTATGCGTCATATAGAGAAAGAGAAAGACAGAAATACTCATATAAATGTGAAGTGCACGTAGAGTTTTCAACTGAGTTCTATTTTAATTCGTGATTATTTACCGTGGTATAATTATCTAGTGATGTTCATGAATAATGAAACCATTAAAACTGACAACTTTCTCACAACATGAGTTATTAAAGCGTTAATCTCTTTATTAGTTGTTTGGTATGAACAGTTTTTGTTAATGAAATTAATAAGCGGTAGTATGTAAGAAAAGGAGCGGAACTGACGGTCTTTTCAAGGCAAGGAATGATAGGCTTTTTGTCACATATGTTTTAACTTGGGATATTGGTACGATTATTTTGGGACGAGGTCGCAAACAAACGTTAATGACAATTAATTTCAATATTTTTCTTATATCTGCGCCAGATCGGAAAAATTTATAAAAATGCTATCATCAACCTTACGTGATTTACTATACTACATACCTATAATATATATAAGAAGCTATATAAAGTTCAGTTATCGGTACCGAACTTAGCCTTAAACACTACGACATGTAACTTGTAGGTATAGGTGTTCCTGACATTTCAAAGTTCAGGGCCAAGTCTAAAGTGTGCTTTGAAGAGATTGTTTACGCTGACTACGCACTGACTAACGCCTTTATAAAGCTCTATAAACATTTTAGATAAAGCAACATGAAATTCAATGGCAATAGGTATATGGCAATAAGCTTAATATAAAAATATTATCTGAACGTAGCCCAGCATACAAATATTTGTTCTTGGTGGGAATCGAGCTCACAACTATAGGCATGGTAGTCAGATTCTCTAACTACTGAACCAAGAGGCTAGGCAAAATATTTGGCTGATTGTAAGTAATTTAAGAACACAAAATCTTCAAACAACCGTAAAGATTTAGAGAAGAAGCTATAAAACAGTCGAGAAAAAATTTTGAACTCACAATGAAAATTCCAATAACTATTCGAAAACAACATTGAAGGAATCGCTCCCTCCAAATCGTGTTTCAAAATTCATAAAGTTCTCGGCATACCTTAGTAGTGTAGGCAGAGTGGAGTGGTCACCGGGTTTCGATTCTTCATAATAAATGAGACCGCGCGCTAGGTTTGTTTTTTATCCGCCGCGCTCCGCGGCCGCTTCCCGCTTCTACGAAGGCATAATCCCAGTTTATAACTGGCCCCTAAATAAAAACTCTTTGAAACGGGTTAACATAATTTATTCCTGATTTCTCTCACTCTTTAATAGCACGCGGAACAATATAATGTTTTTTTTCGTCTGTTCATTCCAAGACGCATATTACCCTTGTCAAGTTCTGTCAGCCACCACCGTAACCTGTAGCGCCGTTGTGGACTTTATTGCTTGGAACATAAAAACCGTAATGGCTCTTTCAAAAATACGGATTGGCCCAAACATGTGATGCCGCTCGTAAGTTTTTTATTTCCACGTTTGAATGCTTATTAGGTTTTTACTGGAGTCGTTTAAAATCGGAATTTAACGTATGAAATATGCCCGTACGGCGGTTGGAGATACGCGGTTCGAATGATCTCCAATTAGACTTGTGAAACTTAGTTAACGAACTTAATGTTCCATTGGTTGCGGCGCCTTTGGCGTCCCACTGTAGTTTTATGAACTAGTTCATAATATATACAGAGAAAAACTAACTAATCTATCTACGAACCGAAAATGAAGTAATTAATTAATGTTGTCGGGATAAGTGCTACAACCGGGCAGAAGCAACGGTGTCTGTATCATCGTGACGTTCATTGATTAGTAGTATATACATTCTTACATATATGTAATGAATTAAAATATTTTCCTTTGTTTTACGACTTTAAATGTTTTTGCTGGAATTCGACGAAAATTATATTTAGTGATATTATTTTAGAGAGCTTAAATTTCGTTCAATCTTGAATTGTTGCGAAAAGAATAATTATTCCAAATTTAGACACGTCACAGATACACTACTACCATTGAAAGTTAGGCATTATTCCACAAAGCAGATATAAGTCGAAAAATAGCTTGACACTGTATTGACAGTTGCACCATATCTGAACGTTCAATATGTTTGACAGTTAACGTGTACGATAACAATTTTGAAATGTGGGCTTAACATACAAACGAACCCATCCGCAAATGAAATCACACATTATCCTGAAACCGCGCCACGGTGCGTACCCGGCAGACAATGGACAAGTTATTAAGCAGCGGCCTCTATCACGGGGAGATTAATACTCCGCGGCGCTGCACAAAAGTTCTCTGCGCCATTATGTGAAATAATCCACAGCACTGTGCTGTATTGTTTACAGATTAGTAAATATTACAATAGCAACACTGACATTGAAGCTATGTTCCCGGTCTCTTCCTGCTAGATACTTTAATACATGGTCTGTAGAGATAACCTGTAATATATAACCTAACCCCAAACGGACTTTGCGTGATGATGTATAGTGTAATGGTTGCTGAACTTGAACCTAAATTCTTTACGATCACAGTTGAGATATTTTGTAAATTATTGGTGATTAGGTTTATGCGTTGCGGAGATAGCGAACAACTGGTCTATAGTTTTAGAGAACTTTTAGCTGTATGTAGAAGATTTGTAATATTAAAGTTTCGTTTCTATTAAAGAAAACAGGGTCTGAACCCTGCCGTTACAGAGAGATAATAACATGCAATATTTGGTCTGTCTGTCTGCAAATTTTCTTCTTGTATGAGACAATCGAAAGAATTGTTTTATTCAATTTCATAATTCATATATTTACATATTCATATATAAACTATACTACACATTATTGAAATTTCAAGCGCATTTAATTAATGCTGATTCTCTACAAGCCCGCTTTAGAGCCGACGATGAACTCCATAAAGGTGTTCCCTATCATTTCCTCTGTAATACCTGATTTCATCACTTGCACAAAGTTATCCAAACTTTGAAAAAAGTAATCGTCTGTGGAATATGTTAGATTAAAAATACTCTTTGAGAAGAAGATAATTTTGGGAGTCTGCTGTTATAGTATAGTGGCTAAGTATTATCCTGCAGCTGACATAACGAAGAATACTCAACTCCTCCATGTGATAGTTTCTCAACAGTTTGTAGTAAGTCTTAATAGTAACAATTAGTTACAACTCCAGCGCCATGTCGCAAGTGCATTACCTACCCTGTGCAAGAACTCTGTGTATTAAAAAAATATTGTGTAATATCAATTTGATAAGCAGTGATAGCCTAGTTGTTAAGAATTCAACCTCTCACTTCGGGTTTGCTGGGTTCAAATCCATGGCGCGCACCTCTTTACAAAAGTGCGTTTTAAATTTAAATATTACTTGCTAACGGTGACGGAAAACATCGTAAGGAAACCTGCACACCTTAGAATTTATATAATAAAAAAAATCTAAGATGTGTGATGTCTGCCAACCCGCACTTGGCCAGCGTGACAGACTATGGCCTTAACCCTCTCAATATAAGAGGAGACCCGTATTCCAACAGTGGAATGATAAATAGGTCGATAATAATAATAAATATTATTTTATTAACAATTTGATTAAGACTTCATGAAGCGGAGAATAATCGAATTCATGAGGTACCTGTGCAGGCAGATTGTCGTACTACGAGTATGTGATACTTATTTAACAGGTCGCTTTATATCTCGTCAATATGTCGAAATTGTAAGTCCAGTATTTATATCATGCACCAGTAGGTATGAGCACTGCGATCCGATTCTGAGCTTCCCGTGAATCGGGGAGAGGTCAATTTTAATTAAAAATAACTTAATAATGCGTAAATTTCAATTAGTAATACGTTCCGTTGTTTCAGGTGGTGACGTGGTTCTTGGGGGGAGATGTTGGGCGGGGCGGCGGGGGGCGCCCGCTCCCGCCCGCCCTCTGACCTGCACCAAGGTATGTTGGTATTTTTATACACTTAATATATTGCTTTTGTTAATATTACTGTAAATTCCAAAGAGAACAATCCAAAGTTTGCCTCATTATTTTTTTTGTGAATTTTAACATAATATACAACGCAACAATTCTTAACTTGGTAATATTTGTGCAAAAATGTGTGATGGTAATAGGTTTTGGGGACGTGAAAGAGTACATTCGCAAATTCTATGCCGGGATACTAGGGTGTCGTAAAAGGCAACCAAACCCAACGTTCGCTGAGCGAGATATGATGTGGCCTGCCTAAGCACGGCTGCATACTTGGGCGCCGGCGGACATCAGCGTAGGTGGTGTGAGGAAATATGCTCTTCAATCCCCAATACGCATTCCCAGCGTAGGGCTTCAGGGCAAAGTCCTTCAGAGGTTGACTATGTCCAGTAGTGGACTGCTGATAATGATAATTAAATGTTATCAAAGTTGTATTTAAGCTATGCGAAGTATTGTTCAGTACAGAAGCATCACCTGCAATGTACCATCAAGATTAAAACAATGCCAAAATGTCGTCTCTAGAAGTGTTTAATATTTCCAGGTGTTACCCGGTTCCCGCTGTACTCGCTGTTCCCGACGCAGGGCGGCAACAGGCCTGCGATACACAAAGGTAAATATTGTGAGAAAATGGTTTATTGCATCTGCCTGTTAGTTCAGTAGTGGACATGCCTGCTGATTCTAGGTTTTGGGTTCGATACGAAATATTTGTGTGTTGGGTATGCATATTTGTTGTTTGGGTGTAAAATTATCAAGTATTTATTTATAAATGTAGTTTTCTGTCCGGTTACCGCAGCGTTGGTTTTCCTCGTTTGCAGACAGATATAACCACCACATGTATAACTACAACCACCTTAAATATAACCACACACACACACATATATATATATAACCACATATGTAACCACCTTCAGAGTCAGTGTATGTACATTTGTACTCGTTTGTACGGCGTTTGGAATTTGGAATCGCCAGATCTAATGAAGCCAGACTTCGTCCCGTGGGAGTTTTTGAAACCTCGCATTTACTATAATAAATCACCACACTTGCAAGTCTTAAAAACAAGCACTGAAGAAGTAATCACTTATTTGGTGGCAGATGTCGTCTATATCCGATGATCGTAACCAACAAGTGCTCAGTCAGACTATGCATTAAAAATGTAATGCAATGAAGGTATCTGAATTATTGAATAAGAAAATACTACACAATGTCAGTGTTGCTTGGTTTGTACTCTTTAATATTATATACAGTTTCACTGCTATGCTTTGATTGAGATTGAGTTTCGTATTTAACAATTTTAATATTATCATACTTCAAACAAGTACACATACCGCCATAACATGTATCTTTCTGAGAGGAGATTCGTCTCCAACAGTGGAGCGATAAAAGCGTTGCGACGTTGGTTATTCGCTGATCAATGAGTTATATCGAGTGTAGTAGGAATAAGTAAAATTTCAATTAGAAAATGAATCAATTAGAAAATGAATTAAATTAAAAACGCGAGCCTCACGTGTGCGTTGCGCGTGAGTGGGTGTCGGCGGTCTGTTATGGTCGATCAGATTGTACACTCGCGTACTCGGCGATTACGGAAACGAGCGGCAACTTGTCGCACCTTATCGGCGAGCGCATTATCTGGCTATCTAACAAGGATACACTTTTAAAAGATACCACAATAGATTTCCGCCTACGGCCTCGTCAACAACAAAAACATTTTCACATGCAACGCGACACAATACTTTAATGCGCTAAGAGCGTTGCGATGTAACTTTTTGTGCCCACCCTTTAATCCTAGTAAAAATCTCATCGGATGAGTTCAGTTGACCAAGAACAAATAATAACTGAAAAAGTGTGGGTAAAAAAAAGCAGTAACGATTAAGGAATTCCGTTGCGGGCGGGTAACGTGCGCTGAGCGACAGGCGTGAAGATGCGAGGCGAAGCCTGACAGCCGACAGCCGCCTGTGGGTGCCTGGTGGGTGCGGTTATTAGCTCCGATGTGTTTTTTATTTTGATCAGCTTAATATGAGGAGCTTATGTACAGGCCGCTCGCACACTATTTCCGAAATATTTTAAGTCCCTCCTCTATTAGCTACCCTTATCAGAAAATGGCCCTTGAAAAGTACTCTGTAGGTACATATATTGAGTTCCTCAAAACTTTTTATTTCAGTATAATGATAAAATCATTGTGATCGACCATTTTATACTTCCTCTACCAGAAAAGGTCTTCTCATGATGAGAGTTAAGGCTACCATATTGACCAAGAGAGGTTTGACATACCTACTCCAAGAATGGTAATAAAGTGTTTAATAAATTCTAACATGTAAATGTTTCAATAACCACTAGAGCGAATACCACCCGCAGCCAATCCAATCTGCCTGCAATTCTTGATTTTGGAAAAAACCGATTCTGCGCTTTTTGTTGTTATCAGGCTCGAGTAAGAAATTTAATAATCTAGTGATTAAATAAAATGAAATAAATATCTTGAGACATCAGCACACATGGCCTATTGGTCCATACGCCTAATATACTACATATGTACAATATTATCA
>DWDT01001120.1:0-16979 GCA_018245595.1 Microceris scylla | reverse complement strand
AATAATCCAGTAGGTCGCTCTGTGCTTTTGAGTATCGTGTCCGCTCACGACACCAACAGTGCTATAATTTAAAAGCGCAACGTAATGTCGAAGGAACACAGAAAAATTTCGTTTCGCGCGGTTGTTGGACTTTTCAGTAAGCAAAAAATGGTATGTGAGTATAAAAGTCGTGGTCATTTTCGCTTTACATAATGTTATTTTGCCAGAACATTAAACTTCTGTATTTTTTATAAGTTGTACGTTGTCTTTACAAGCAGGTATTTAGGACAAGTCGTGACAATAATCCATCACTCTTTGTATCGTCGAGAAGAATGAGATTCTTTTAGTTTTTGTTTGTATTGATCCAACAACCATGTCGGAACCAAAACCCTTGTCTAAGCAGGTGCGAACGTACCAACCAACGTTTCAACTCCATCCAAGAAAACGCTTTAACGTGGAAGATGTGGAGAACATTCTCAAGCGCCTAGTGGACTCGGAGCTGCTGGAAGTGGAATACAACGATAAACTGATCCCGGACTTGTGCGTCACACTGACCGATAACATTCGGACAGCGATAAAAGAAGAAAATTATGACAGGTGCGCAATTTGTCATTTTATTATTTATGTGTGTTAAATCGTATTGTTATCGCCACATGATGTAGATTATTGAATAATATATCGCAAATATGATGTACATATTACCACTAATAGCTGGAGTCACAGCTTTCTCTTGCATCTACTGCTTATGCGGTCGGAGGGGATGTTACTAACTTTTTAAACCAAAGGTTAATATTTGAATAAATTGCTTAGTATTATATATCATATTATATACCTACTCTTTTCGGCTACTAAAAGAACTACTTATAATGGTCTTAAAGTAATACAATAAATGTAAGGGTCCGTTTCTCTACATTCCCGCCAATTATTTATCATTCGTCTATTATTTTTTATTTCGTATTTTCATTTTTATAATGCTTTTTATCATTATTCCAAAGTAGTCATGTAGGATATGTATTTTTTCCAATAATAAAATGATAGCATGAAGAAAGTGTATAAAGAGCTTCGTAATGATCCGGCAAACAGCAGCAACTAAACATTTGTGGCAATTTCAATAGCCAAGTGTAATTAATGCTTGTTACAGATACAGAATTTTAGTAGTCGTCACCATTGGACAGAGACGACAGCAAAGTGTACACATGTTTCATTCATTCCTTTGGGACCACGACCGCGACGCTTTCGCCAGCCACAATTTCGAGAACTGCCATCTATACGCTAACGTAGTTGTGTACGGGGTCTACCTAGATTAGTTTGTCTAGAGTTCAAATAAATCGATAATAACTACAACGTAATGGAAGTTTGTTTTAATCGCCTTAAGCTAGCGAATAACTGACAGCTTTATGCAGGCGATTCAAATATGTAAATATTTTCACACTTGTGTACAGTGATTCATTAGTGGCAGGTACGTCATTTATGAAGTCGTACAAAAGCATGCTGTGAAAACTGTTCTTTACCTGTTCCCGTTTGCACACCCTTATATCAGGAACTACTAAGAACATCTTTAAAAGTTTTATCAATAGCGAGTGTATTCCCACTAAGGAAGAAATATGTAGGTATAAAAATTAAGAAGACTCTTATTTAGCGAGAGCTATAAAATGGCGAAAAATCTAGCCCTCTGAGAACTATTGATGTCCATTCAAAAATATATTAAAATGATGAATGGTGAGATTGTTGCCTTTAAATATTAATTATCTAAGAATGTTTAGATAAGGGAAATGTTCAGGCTGTCTAATCGCGGCATCGTGCACCCTCTTAGAGGAGACCTACATACATATGTCCAGCACGGACGGGACTTGGACACGATGATGGTGATATTTAGGGTAGCATGTGCCTTTACAGATTAACAAAACATCTTTTCAAGCAGCCATGTGTCTGATTTCTCTCAAGCAAACGCCATAGAAGTGGATAACAACAGTAGATATTAGAATTGAGAAAGCTAATAACAATATTAATCCATTTTATCTATTTTTGTAGTACTTGTAGGGCTCATGCATCTAAATTGCTGTACCGATTTGTATAAAAGGTTATCTTGAGGTAGTTGGAACTTTGTGAAAGGACATAGATGTATACTGATCTTTTGAAAACTTGTTCCTAGCTGCACGAAGACTGGTATTATAATCTTCTACTGTCTTATATAGTTGCTTGTGAATCCACATTTATTAATTGTTTATGATGGCAAGGCGTCAAATCAATAATATGAATCAAATTCGAATCAACTTTAACGGCTGAGATATGAATTACAAACATTTCTGGTGTTTTGGGAAGGGAGAGGTGGGTAGACAACTCTTTAAATAAAAATACATCGTTAAGCATTTTTACAGATCGTACATATTTATTTATCCATTTCATAGTATAGATATCACACTGGCCCGCCCTTATAAAAATAAATGTGTAATACAATAACGACCCAGCCTGGAGAGGCGCTGGAGCGACGGCGGTGTTTCGCCATCTCCGAAGCAATCGTACGTAATAAATATTGGCATCACTTTCGATACTAGCCTACTACAATTTGGACACATTCGTAAACGGCGCGGTCACTCCAGCATGCCATTACTATTGAACTTCATTGATATACTTATAGAAGAGAAAATTCAGATAAATCTAAACCATTATACAGGTCGATATACAAGAGATTTAATAATATATGTTTACATTACAAGAAATTCGCACGTATTTGACACATAAAGCGACAAAGGTTACTGATAAGAAGACTAAGTAGCTTTAAAGATATTGGTCCGAGACACTGAAGCGAGTAGCGTCGTACGTCACGCACCTAGCAGCGAGCGGCCGCGGCGCACGGGCCGCCCGCTCGGGGCTGAACGCTCACGTGTGCTCACACAAACTATGCAAAAGTTTAAGGGTTTAAGTGTTACGAGCGAGTTAGTTACGACATTTGTATCGAACATGCGACCCGACGGCGCTATGGCAGGTTTTATTGATTGAGCAGAAAGTTGGGAACTTTGTTGCCTCATTTTACTCCGGCTTTTCCGGACGACGTGTCAGCCTCGCAGAGTTCAATTTTACATGCGTTTGATATGTAAATATAGATAACCATTAAACAGTACTGCTTACATACACCTACGACCATGTTGTATATTATGGCGGTGAACGTGACTAACAATCTTACGAAAGTCAGGGATAGATTGAATAACATATCTACGCTACACATAATTATCAAAACGAAATGCAGTGAATATTGGTATCAAAATATTATCCTAATATACATAGTGTGAAAGATTCCGTTTAGATATGTGATACTTGTGTGTAAAGACACGTAAAAACATTGCGTAGTAAAGAGATCTCGCCGTACTCGTTCGAGCCGCTCTATAAAAATATGACTTATACCAAAGCTGCCATTATATTGAATTTCGCATACATTTTACAGTAAACCACAAAAATACTTCGCGCTTTTTATTTTATAAGCTCGTAACAATGAAAACGTCCGAAATACAACTCAGCAAATCTTTCTTGGAAACGATCTAGCACGTTCCACAAACATTACGAGTTTCCCAAATGGTTTATAGATTAATCCTTTGTAAATTGGGAAATTATCTATAAAACTTCTAAGTTCTAAACTTCTTCCAAAAGAAAGTATAAAAAATATAAAATAGAAACACTCGATTGCAATCTACACTCAAACAAAACTGATATCATGTTGAATACCGCAAGCATCTAGCAGACCTAATACAAAATATCACACGTCAGATGTCCATTCGTTATATCTTCGAGAATGAGAGAGTGCGACGAAGTGAGGGTGAGAGAGTGGCCGAGGCGCTCGAGCCCGGGGCGGGGGTGGGTCTCTGGGGCCAAATTTTAAACATTTACTAATAAAATATTAAAGCTTAACATACATAAAGATTAAGCATTTCTGCACCTTACATATACAATAGCCATTTAAAATAACTGCAGACTAAAATATCTCATCTTAAAATAAAGCCTTAACATTAAACTATAAGACGCGTCAAGTTCGGGAGACAATTTTAAACTTAGGCCACATTACTAAAATAAAATTTATTTGAAAAATAAAATTATGCTCTGATTTCATCGTTCCAAAAAGTAATCTAGATTATTTCCGATCATAATTGTATTAGCTACGTAAACGAAAACGAAGAATGTGATGATGGATCAAACCTAAACTTAATTGAGAATTTATACGGCGCTATCCGATCCGACTGGTACACATAGTTTCGAAGTAAAATAACATACAAATATAATGCACCGGACATTGCCGTAGTCAGACTTATTTAGACGAAACGTAATAAATCATCAGGCAACATAGAATGTGGTCGGCAGCGAGGCCGGTACAAAGCGCAGCGAAGCGGCCGGCGCGCCGGACGTGCAGCTTCAACTCTAAAATAATGTATTGGCGGTGGTTTATCTGGTCCAGTCCTTCGGGAAACAATTCAGCTAGACTCCTTCTCCTTCTCCTTGGACTCTGAAACAGTACACAATTGTCTGCACTACCGGCTAATAGTCTATGATTCAAAACAGACCACCCGCACTTCACTAGTTATTGAATTGAAGAGAAACGTCAAAATGTCAATAATTCTTAACAAATTTAAATTTTAAAACAAATACCTAGTCTCTATTATGGAACGCAATAATTTGTTCAATCATTTAATATTTAAAATTCAATTATTATTAGTAATAGATACCTAGATCATAATCAAACTTGAATAGTGAGTTATAATAGCATTTTAGCACAGGCAACAGGCATGATTTCAATAGTAATGGATATAAACATTTGCATAAACTACATAATATTATATAGGTACTTATATTAAAAATGTGATCGTACTGCGTTCTTAAAAAGCATGAGAATAAACCGTGCCTTGATTTCCATTTTTATATAAATTTAAATAATTACATCCGTCGTAATTACCAAATGTTTCTAAAGAACCTCAATAGATTATATGGCAGAGCTTGAAGGTCCTAAGACCCGACATGTTATGACCAAGCTGACTAAACGTTAGTACTGGCAGCCGTTAGATCTGTCGCTGTAATACAATTAATAAACTTCAACAAAACAACTCATAGGAAACACTAATGTACAGTAATCATTTGCGCTTGTTACAGCGTATCACCATGCTTTACAGGTACAGTGACAGGTACAGTGACGTCAATAAAAACAGATAATAATCGAGCTCGAGTCGAGTGTTAAGATGTCCGAATCGTAGGGCGGCATGAGGCGTACTTCGAAGCGTGAGCGTGTGAGTGGTGTTCGCGAGCAGACAGCAGGTCTAAAGGCTGCGCGTATCCTGTGACGATCGATGGCCGCACGGCTTCCCGGCGGAAGCCCTACGTGTCTTTACGAGGTGCGCGTAGTTAATCGATATGCCAAAGCCAAAAAAATAATACTCATGTAACGTATAAGTACATACGTTCGGTGTGAAGCGTCTACGCGTTCTAAGCATGCCTGGTCACAATAGTTCGAGACTGACCTTCGTCACTGTTACCGTTAGTGAGTGGCTCCTCACCATTCTTCTCGCCGTTCTCGGCAGGTTTCTTTTCCTCCTCCTTCGTCTCCTTGTCCTTCTTATCTTCGGAGCTCTCTTTGGCTGGTTTCTTCTCCTTTCCGGCCTTGCCCTTGGCGGGAGTAGCGGGTTTCGGTTTGGGCTCCAGAGACGGATCCAACACTAGCTTTCCGATGTTCTTGCGGTCGTGCATCTTCTGCATCGCCTCACCAACCTAAACGTGTGATGTTGTAAATAAAAAATACGAAGAAACATGAGTACTTTGTCAAATTTAACACAGAACTAGAAGATTACTTTTGTTCCTGCTGATGTATGCCACGCTCTACTCGGGATGGAAGTGTTTCACTCGTTGCCGACAACGTCCATAAAGGTTTGTGTGAAGAGTTCAAGATAAGGATACTTGTATGAATGTACAATGTGGTAACATACGTCTTCGAGAGCCCAGGTGGAGTCGACGAGCGGCTTGACCTTGCCGTCGGCCCACAGCGCGAACACGCGCTGCACGGCGCGGCGCACGTACTCCGCGCGCCCGTGCTGGAACAGCAGGTGGCGCAGGTTCAGCCCCGCCAGGCTCTTGTTCTCGTCGAACAGCTTGATGGGAGACACCTTGTCCACTTGCCACCACTGACGTACAAAAAATATCATGACATCGACACATCTCAAGATAACAATAAACTGTCCTTTCAACCGCCTGTATTATGCACTTCACATTTAAATATTCAACGATGTTCACACATATTATGTACCCTTAAACTTAGTCATTTCGTCACCACAAAGACAATCGAATACATTTATTGTAATGTATGTAGGGGCGTATACAAATAGTCAAATTACTATTTTTCTTTAGGCTGCTAGCGGCTCGAACGCGACATCAGACCACACCGGAAACATAGGGGGTTCATTTTTTTATAGTATTTTATCTACTTATTTTTAATTTCTCTTCAAAATATTATTTTATATATTATTATACCTATACTAATAAACGTTTGGCCTTCACGGCGCTACCCTTGGATAGAATACCGCACATATTAACATTTAATTTTTATATCGAGAGACAAATAGGTAAAATAGGTTTTTCATATTTCAAATGAAGCATATTTTTGTAGTAGCCTGTGCGGTAAGTACAGTTATCATTGTCTTTGCATAGGTACTTATCAAGTGTCGAATTTCAAATTGCCTAGAGATATTTCATTTTATCTTGTACAAATAAACCCTTCAGGGAATTATTTATTCTGTAGACATGAGTAAAACGTGTACTGTAAAGGAGCCTTCTATTTTATGTTGTTATAATTTAATAATACTTTGCGATATTTATACGTTATTTGTTTTTGTGACGTTACAAAATACATTTTGTTATTACAACACAATACATTTATTATTACAATAATACCAGAAATATTTTATCTAATACTCGATTGATGCATAGTTTTGGCTGACAAGCGATTATTAAAAAGGATAACAAGTGAAATGCCAGAAAATAAACAGTTGATGTAAAGGGTTCGAAAGGAACAAAGGACTGTAAAAAGTGACCAATAGAGAATAAAAATATTATAAACGTTATTAAAGTACATTGGAATAAATGATCTGTTTCAAACCGAGGAAGCATTTAATTTTGTTATTAATAACATAATACCACATGTCTGTATTATATCTTATGGTACCTATTTACGTATTGTTGTTTCATTTTGAAGTATTTATTAGGAGCCAGTGATCGTTAAGGATTATTATTTTAATTTTTTTAAAGGCAACTGCGGATGTATGTCACTGAACCATTCGCAAAAATACTGTTTTACACATGAAGAAAACCTACAAACCGTTTTGAGTTATTTAGTTACAACAGCTGTTGACAGGTTTTTCGGGGGTTGGAAAAGGGTTTACTTAAAGTTTAAACATTGCATTATGTGACCGAATAATGGGTTTTCAGTGCGTGTTTTCATCTTTGTTTAACACACATGTATAATACATAGAACGACGGCACCTCTTAAGTTAACGTATTTTCATAACTTTTTATGATGCTTGTGCGAAGTCTTTTTGATTACGGCTACCAATGAACATGGTAATCATTAACGTGGAATTATCTTGAATCTAAAATACTTGCATTTATATTCATTTCAATTTTGACAATTTAGGATTTTTGCTTTTTGCCAGTTACTACAATGTCACATGCATACAATCTAGGGAATTGAAGTTGCAAAGGAATCTAATTACCCTAGCAGGACTTGTTTTCTTGTAATGAATGAAAATGGTAAACAGTGGCTCATTTTACTACGGTAATATTCGCTCAAGGGCGAAACGCGTAGCTGACACAATACATACATGTTTCCACGTAAGCCGCCTGGGCGAAGGTTCAAAGCACGAATTTTTGAGAGCATCATTCTTCATAAATCAGATAATTAAAACATTATGTACTCACGGCACGTGCGGCGCTGAAGAAACTCTTAGTCTCGCCGGTCACGATGTTAGATGATCCTGAGATAAACGCTATTGTTACAAGCTTTCCGAACAACCCCGACAGCTCCCGACAGCTCCCGACCGGACACCATACTGAGTACTAAGCTCAAAGAAAATGTAATGTACTGGAATATGTGAGCGACGCAATAACGACGGATCAAGCTATGTGTTACATGTGTGATTGCACAGATGCTCGATTAAACCATCAGATACAAAAATAGGAATGTAAGATTACTTTACAGCGTATGTACAGAATTATAAGGTCCTACCAATACTGCCTACATGGTATGATCAACATTCCATGAGTCTTCTGGGAGACTTAAACTTTATATCATGGACAAATCAATAAAAAAACTTATATAATTTACTTTTATTATTAATCAGATACGTACCATAGAGAATGTATCTACCCATGGGCTTGAGCAGTGAGTAGCCACGGTTGCACTCTTCGCCGCAGAGGCAGTCCAGCACTATGTCGACACCATCAGCGGAAATTCTACCAAACATAAGTACATTTTTAATTCAGTTCTCTATAATAAAACAGTATAAAGAATTGCAAACAAACAACAGTTTCCCTGTATTGTATGGGGATAATAACAGAGTCATGAGAAGTTTTTAAATGTCCATAATTTACAAAAATTGCGACCGTTTGTTAAAACTACGCTTTGCGCAAATAAATAATAAGCAAAGACATAAAAGACTCAAGTCGGAGTGCGCACACAGAAGCTGTGGCCTCGTTACTGTTCAAATTAATAAAGAACAAAGCAAAGTTCAGCGTTTGCAATATTTACAAAGGATTTATATAAAAAGGCTACGATTGTAGCCTTTAGTAGAAGGTATACTAAAATGTGGAGAGTTAAATACTTATCTAATGACCACTGAGGAAACAAAATGTACAATACGCATCAGTAGTAAGTATATCACAACATCCATAATTTCTGGCGGATTATTGCTGTTATATGTGTTATATCACACCTATAATCTCGAAAGGAGTAGGCAGAGGAATATACTACAATCCCACGATTCACTACTTACGTTACGCGCGAGTCGAGTCTACTACTCAGAATATCTAGAGAGACAACCCCAATCGTATCAGACTGGGGATTCCGAGCCAGAACCTATCGAACGGCAGTCGCCCTTACAAGCGGTTGAACAATGAATCAGTGAATTTAATAATGAACATAATAATAATCGACCCATTAATTATAGCAGTGTTGGAGTATGGGTCTCCTCTCATATTGAGAAGGTTAAGGCCATAGTCTGCCACGCTGGCCAAGTGCGAGTTGGCAGACTTCACACACCTTAGAAAATATTTTTTCTTCTATACTATACATTAAATACACGTAAGAATCTAGCAGCCTTGATTCATAAAACCGAACATTGCTCCCGTACCTGGCTTCTGCTAACAATCCCAATGAATCTTCCCTTCGCCGACAGTTATTGTAAACTAATCGCGAATCGTGTTACGCAACGGAAAGTGGATCGGAAACTGGACTCAAACTGGTATCTACTTGAATACAATGCGCAGAAATCGACTTGGCACCCGCGGGATATACCTTTCTCGATGAAATAGGTCAAATACTAACTGATAGGGGTCTCAAAAGTCTCTGAAATCGAACGCGTATGTATGAAAATGTGATGTACATAGAAGTAGCACATCGCCTTTTCAAGGATAAAGATATTTGGCATTTGGTGCTCTCTGCCTAATCTGTAAGGGATGTGGCGTGATGGTTATAAGAGGACGTTTCCTTACCGTCAACGGATTACCAATACCTACAATATGAACCATAATTATACGCATATGTGGATGTATTAATTATTACATTAAAATAAATTTTACAATTAAACAAAAACGTAAAAAAGCAAAACGTAAAAAACGTAAGCAAACGTAAAAAAGCAAAAACGTAAAAAAGCAAAGTAACTTCACGCCTGTAATCCCCGAAGAGGTAAGCAGAGGAATGCAGAACACTCCCACGTTTCACCGGTCACGTTTACGTCCCACTATGGAATAGGTGGTGAGCCTATTGCCATGCATCGGATACATATCCAGACTCCGAACCACTACTAGAAAATCTAAATTAGAAAATTTTGTAGTGTTCGACCCTGGAATTGAACCCGGGACCTCCCAATCGGCAGTCGCACATGCAACCAACACGACCAACGAGGCAGAGATACTTTATATTAAGTATATTTTTTAATTATATTCACATTTTTCAATCGTATTTATGTATGACTGTCCTTGCATTACTGCCTAAATAAATTCCATTGAAATTGTCATCTCAACCCTTACTTTATTTTAGGGGTTGATTTAAAGTATAAATGTATGTATAAATATTATGCAGCCTTTTTCTCTGTCTGATATTGTATAGAAATTTTAAGACGTCTGACGAATTCTAAGCTTACGTTTTATGCCAGTGAGTAGTGAGAACTTATTAACATCTCTACAATACTTCCATACTTCAAAAGAATAATATTTTCATATACAATGGAAGAATTCAGTTTGACAAATATTTTAATGTTCAGCTGAATGAATTGTATTGAATTATTATCAATTATGGTGGCAATGTTTCTGTGAAAACGTTGGATACGTACGTAAATGTAGTTTTTAATAGTCGTGTTACAACACCAAGAGAAGCAACGAGACAGAAGATAGGTTTCATTAATATTGCACAGAAATTCCCTATAGGTGGGCAGCCGACTGCAATTCGCGAAAAATTCCGACGATACCCGAACTTTGCCGAACTGAAAACAAAATGGAGGTGCTTTCCCGCGCATGCTCACCCCTAACTTAGCCCCGACGTACTTATTTTAGGGATGTACGTGTGGTTTAACCCTTGATGTCGATAAAATAAGATTTTAGATATAAGAAAGGTTGATGTGTATTTTATGTTTTTTAATAGTCTTGGGCTTATAGAATAAATAAGTAATTAATTGTCGCAAACATTTTATATATTAATATATTTTTTACATTTTTTATATATTAAATTTTTTTAGTTCTCTGCAAAAAGCTGCAAAAAATTATGTCCAAGAGCAGCCTAAAATAACGATTATGATGATGAAAACGATGACATTCATCTTTAAATACTGACGCACCTGTACAGTAGCTATATTCACACCGTCTAATTATTCGTTTAAATATCAATTAGGTATTATGACTCATTACTGAATTGCTAATTACATCATATTGTTCATGACGCACCTGTCTCTTGTCCAATGCTAACTGACGCTAACGCTTCACTCAGTAATTAAAGTAATTTCCTAGGAAGTCGTAAATATACAGATTTTTAACATGAATGACAATAACACGGAGTTTTATTTTTGTAGTGAAGATGGCATTTTTATCTTTGGTATAGAATAATAGACTGACAGCAACTCTAGATACTTGTAGAAACGCGGTTGGAGGGCATTCACGGATTTGAAATAAAGGCGGCGCGGGCGCAGAACATGTTTGCGTCTAATGAATACGCCTTAAATATTCTTTAACTCTTTTTGTATTAAATACACTGCTTTTTAGTTTTCACAATGTACGTTTAATATGAATGAGTGTGAGTATGTATGTCACATAATATGTATCTATGTGTGCGTATGGTAGCTGCAAAGTGACATTACTGGTCACGCAGTCCAAAATGGCTTATAATTGTGATGATACAGATGAAACTATAGAACAATATCCTATTCTATCACCAAAAAAGTACATTTACACTCAAAATCTGCCAAAAATTTCCTTGCGAATGACCATGAACTTGACCGTCGCGGCCACAAAACGACGTCCTTACGTTCAACACGGTTAAATGTCCCAGTTTTATCAATTAATGGGATTAAGGTTAATTGATAATTGGTAAATTGCAGTTAGTTTAACTGTAAACATTTGTTGTACGTCCAATGAATTGATATTTTTCAGCTCTCGTAATATACAATGCTGTAATAGACATGTATTTGAATTTTCGTTTTTAATTAATAATCACGTTGTTTTATGTATTATATCGTTTTATTTTGTGATTTAGTAGTAGAAAAACATATTTATTTGGTACCAAATACAAGAGTGTAAAAACTGAATTTTCAAAAATTCACTTTCCCGCGCTTTTCACGAGTCCGCCATCTTGTGAACAAAATATTTGTTACTGCTAGGGTTACTTTTGAAATTATACTTTTAAGTGCGTTTGGAAAACCGATTAGTATTTTTTAACGTGAAATGAAATCGTGCACGCCAATGTAACACATAATGAAGGATGCCAGGGCACGTTTGTTGATTTATTATTGAGAAATATTAAACATTCTGTATTCCTAACATCACGTCAGGTCCCTTCTGGGATGGGCAGTGTCAAATTATATTACCGTAAAAGATATTATGTAAAATAAGTATTAATAATAAACTATGCGTTTATCAGACATAAATAAACATACAAAGCGATATGCAAAGGTAACTGAACTGAATATTGGCAGTTAAAAGAGACGCGATGCGAAAGGTAAAGCTTAGGTTATCTTAATAAACCTATAATTAACTCATGAACCTTATCTCCCTTAGTATACAAGACTTTAATGGAACGATAAACATTTATTATATAAGTATAACATAATTAATTTTATATGATGACATATACAAGCCAGATAACGGTTATTTTGAGTGGAATAAGTTTTGTTGGGCGTTCATATTGGATGCCGTTGTTCGACATTGATGAAACGTTGGTCGGAAGGGAAATTGAGAGCCGGTCCTGTACACTGTACACATTGTTCAGATACTTTTAAAAATGCAGATAGCAAGAAACATCAAATGTTTCGTGAATGTTTATACACATGATTATAAATGTACCGGCTTAACTCACGTACGTATTTCGGGGTGGCCCGACTAGTTTCGGACCTGTATGAGGTCCTTCCTCATGAGCTCCCGGCACGAGTTAAGCTGGTACATTTATAATCAAGAAACATCAAAGTTTTAACTTTATTTTCTGGTGGAAATATAATTTTTTTTATATCTGAACTGACAAATACGCAGACGGGCTATCTGCTGGTGAGTGGTCACCGTCGCCTATCGATATTTGCAACGCCCAAGGAGTAGCCAGTACTTTGCCAAAGTTAAAGGAGAGCTTTCTTTGCGCTTTTCTTGAAGGACCCCATGTCATAATGCTCTGGAAAAACCTCGGATGGAAGCTCATTCCACATCTTGCAGGTGCGCGGCAAAAAGGATCGTGAAAACCGAATGCGTATCAGATACATTTGACAGAGTTGTAAAAAATCGTAATATCACGCTTATAATCCCCGAATAGATTGGCAGAAGAATGTTGTACGCTAACACTTTTCATTCGTTACGTTATACGTCAATCGTGGAGTAGATTATGAGCCTATTGCCATATCGCGCCTACAGTTCCAGACTCCGAGCTTCTACTAGGAATTGCAAGTCAGAAAAACCCAGTAATGCCCGACTCTGGGATTGAACCTAGAACCATTCAGTCATTGGTGGCGCTTGCAACCTCTCGACCAACGAGGCAGCCAGTTGCAATTATCAAAATGAAGATCAAGTCCTATGATTTGCTACGAGTATACAAATATGTCCGTGATTTTCATCAAAGTTGACTATTAGTTGGTCTTCCATGTCCTTAAACCATAATATGCTGAGTTGGTTGCCCAATATACGTCTGGTTGGTTGGTCACAGGTCGATAGATTTAGGCTTCCTTAGAGTGCTTTTAGCAAAAGTGTAATTGAAAGGCTGAAAACAACTACGCTATCACGGTTAATAGGCTGTTGGTCATGAGACATTAAAATACTTTGTTGCATTTATAGTAGTTCATAGTTTGCAGTGATTCACGTCGCCTTTACAATGGAATAAATTGCGCACTCGTTAACTGCAATTTATTTTCAATCTATCAAATACTTCTACCTACATACGTATATGTATGTATAAAGCGCAAATGCAGCTTAAATATGATTTAAAATAAGATTAACTAATACATTTTAATACACAGGCCCATCTTTATTTTCCAACTCTGGACATGCAGGTTTTATTTAAAAAACACCGTTAAAAAAGTCATAATGACTCCTTTATGAGTTAGTTTTTTATTAGTAATGTTCCATTAAAACCGGCAAAAGCAATGGTGGTTGGCGATGCGGTTTTTTTGGAACATATCAGCTGCTATTTTCATTTATTCAATGTGTAAATATGTAAAAAATGTTGCATTACTTGTGAAAGAGCGATACCAATTGTACACAGTAGTATATGTTTACCTAAATAAAAAGACGCGTCTTTATTTTGACATTATAATTACTGTTAAATTATATTGAAGATAAATAGGGCGTTATTTCACGGGTCACAAGTATTTATATACAAACTTAATAAAATTTACGAACTAAATTCCATAGAAAATTATAATAAGTATATTTTGAAAGTACTGGCCGTTTTTAATGTTACCTGTACAATTTTTTAATCCAGCAAAAAAACTATAACATTCTGGAACAATTGAACTGCTACAGATATTTACTCTGTGCTAGATCTATCGATGGGTTGTAATTATTTAGGGTGTACATCACTAACCCTCTATGGCATTGTGACAGTCAGTGCAGCGCGCTCGTCGCGGAAGTCCGCTCGTCGCGTTCGATTTTCGAATCTCGTATTTCCGTCAACAGATAAAAGAACAACGTCCGATCAGTGCTTTATGGATACGTTCTGAAATCAATGTATGTGACATTTTATTTATTTATTTATATATAATGTAATTATAAGTCATCTACTGTTTTCCAGCAGGATCATTAGAACATTTATTATATCGCACAAAATAATACAGCACTCTTTTTATTCTTCGCAATATCTGTAAAATTATACATTAATTAAATTAATTTTTTTCTCCTCGAATATCGAGCGAACTCAGATTTGAAATGTCAATAGGAATTTCTTTTTTTTATAAAAACTCATGACTATTAGTTGCGTGATAAAACCGTTTCAGGTGTAAAGCGAGTTATTTCGTGGCAGTAATTATATTAAATTTGGTTTTTGTATTCGAAGTTTAAATTAAATAAATAGAAAATGAATGTTTGGGCTCGCGAACGTTTTAACGTCTCGATGTGTATTGATTTTCCGCGGGCGGAGAGGGGCAGTTGCGCCGCCATGAGAAAGGTCAGGATTATTCCTGGCGAAATTCATGCGATTATTGCACGTGGTCGGGATGTTATCCTGGAACACATGAAAATTAATTCTTAGCACTCTATTAAACATATTTTTGAATTGAAATGTGTAATGGTGCAAGGGTTCCGTAGAATCGATTACGTAAATATCGCTCGACGGCGGGGTGAAGGCCGACGCGACGTTTTCGGCAAAGTTATTCAATCTCCATGTTTTTTTAAGAAAATAAAAAATTAGTTTTGCTACTTTATAAATAATACGTATATTTAAAAATAAAATTTAGTTGATTTATTCGAGGATATTCGGCGATCATGTTTACATTTTATGTAAAAAAAAAACAACATTATTATTTATGGGTACTTCCGGAAACGACCCGATGAAGTCTTGGGGTTTAATTTCTCTTAATTATAATTTTTTCGGGTAAAATTCTTAAAATACATATTGCTTAGAATTATGAACTTTTAAATTTTTTTGAGTTATCTGTCACTGGAGCATTTTAATTCTACTAACTTCTATATAGCGTAATATCAAATTTTTAACCAATGTTACCCAACTCATTTCTGAACTGGATCGAAATTCTTTGGCCTTTAGCTGTATGAGGACAAAGAGGTCAACTTATTACATTATTTTGGAAACAATTACTTTTTTTAGCGTTATGATAATTATGGAACTCTTAAATGTTAAATAAAAATATGTAAAATCAATATGTAATATCAATATGCCTCGTTGGTCGAGTGGTTGCAAGCGCGACTGCCGATCGTTAGGTTCTGGGTTCAAATCCCGGGTCGGGTGCTATTGGATTTTTCTAACTTAGAATTTCTAGTATTGACTCAGGGTCTGGAACTGTGCCCGGTGTATCCCAACAGGCTCACCATCTATTCTATGGGACTTAAGCTAACTGGTGAAACGTGAGAGTGTACTACACTCCTCTGCCTACCTCTTCGAGGATTAGCGGCGTGATGTTACTTTTTATGTAAAATCAAGCCTGTAATGTCTGAAGTGCCAGGCAGGTGAGTGTAGTTCATTCCCACGTTTCACCAGATAGGCTTACATCTCACCATGGAAATGCCTATTGCTATACCCCGGGCACTGATCCAGACTCCGAGCCTCTACTATAAATCTCTATTAGAAATTCTAAGTTAAAAAATCTGGTAGTATCTGACTTGGGAATCAAACCCAGGCATCTCAATTAGCAGTCGCGTTTACAACCAGTCAACCAGACAAGGCAGTTGTATTACATAAAAAATAAAAAATGAAATATAAAAACATAAATAAACTAATAAGACCTAATTCTGTACCTTTTAATGTTTGTTACTTAATTAAAAAAAAAAAATTATAGAACGTATTATTGTGGCTGGAGATTTTCGCTATTATTTTTCTTTCTTTAGTGGAATTTGACTGTGATAATTTTATATAAACACAAATATTTTATTGCATCAAATATAGATATACAATATTTTTACATTTTAAATGGCTCCATCATATTTAGTTATTGCCAGCTATGCAATTTAAAAAAAAATTAAAATGTCATTTCTCTTTAACTAAAATTCTAAAGTCGCAGTTTTTAGTATCGAACAGCCCCATAGATGGCGACACTTCTGTGTTGGTCATCTGTTACAACCGCTACGCAGCGCCCGTGTATACAATATACGGTGCAGACAGTTGTTAGAATATCTTTATACTAATTATTATCGTGAATTCTATTTTATTTAGTACTATCTAAGAAAAAGCAAGTTCCGTTGTCGCTGTGAGACTCGCGCTGGGATTCATATTTGTTCGCGTTGACCTCTATTTTGCGATACTCAAAAAATCATCATCAGCCTATCTCAGTCCACTGCTGGACATAGGCCTCCCCAAAAGGGGGTTTATGCCCGTAATCCCCACGCTGGGCATGCGGGTTGGAGAT
>DWDT01001119.1:0-16981 GCA_018245595.1 Microceris scylla | reverse complement strand
ATTTCATTATTTTGATTTATTCACTATTCATTAGAATATTGTTCTCGTACTTACTTCGTCTCAGTCAATGGTTTCAATTTAAAACCATTCAAAATTTTTCAAAAATATTTACATGCAACAACTCAATGACGCAATACCAGATACATTTATATTGTCTAGCTCACCCTGGGGACACCTTGCACTTTTCCCCGACCTGGCAAATCGCTAGTGCCTGTTCTCGGCAACTGGGTCAAGGCGTCAATTTCCGATACACTTGTGAGGTTTCCTAAGCAGAAACACGACCATCCTGGATGGTTTCCTGGAGCTTTTTATATGAGTTCTGTGCGTGAATCGGATGTGATGTTTCGATTTCCTTGAGACTTGAAGAATATTGTCGGAACATAAACGAGCGTTATAAACGTTTAATCGCAAGAAAGATAGGGTTTTAAATAGCATTGGTATCTATAAAATTACTAGTAGGAAAAGTTCGCATATAATTAAAGTAATCTCAGATCAGAGAGCTAATACTTATTTCGTCCAAAGTAGGTGTTTGACAGCTCTAAGAACGAAACGTATTCTCGATTACATGACTGCAGGACATAGACTTAGACTATTTAGCTTATTTATTTAGTTTTTCTGAACTAAGTTACTGAACTAAGTTAGTTTTACTGTAATTTTTATCCGAGTGGTTAAAACGAAAGCATTTTCCAAGTTCCGAAAGCTCCACATATAGTTCTAAGTGGGCAAAGGCACACAAAGACGTCATCGATTCGTATCGCTTACGAACCGAGTCGCGTCACGGCTCGTTAAACGGTTGAATGTTTTAAATACATTGTTGTAATAAAATGTACATATGTACATACATAAATGTATATTCATATCATTACGTATGTGTCAATAGCTGTGTTAATATTAGTTGCACAGCGAACAATGCTTAAGAAACAGTGTCTTTTTATCATGTCTATTTCCTTGTTATAATAATAATCAATGGTGAGAAAAACTTGGCAAAGTGCAATGGAAGAGTGAGAGACGAGTACGTCTCAGTTTTAAATGTAGCTAGTGCATTATAATTGATTGTATCGTTGACATGAACATTCCAATAGTAACATTAGAGAAGCCAAAATTTTATCTATTTCGAAGAAATATTCGCGTTTCTTTTACTTAAGAGTAATTTGAAATGTATTGTGAATTAACAAATTAATCTGTAATATAACTTTTTCCACACAATTCGAAAAACCTGTACTTAGCGGAAGGAGAAAGAGATTAAGCGTTGGTCATTCTACAGTTCAGTAGTTGACCGAGCGCCGAGGGTTTAAAATGAATTCATCAACCGATCAAGTAAATGTTGGTTTATTTCTGTTGACTATAAATTGCAACTGGTGCGAGATATGGGTTTATAGTTTTCCAGAAGCCCGTCTCCGAAATCGCCGCTGAACCACGGCAATGCTCGGAACACATTAAAATTTCAGCTACATATAGAATATTTATTTGATATGCACCACATCCATAATCGTATGCATTTTGTAGAGTGATAAATATCGCTTTATATTTACATAGTTGTAGTATTATAAGCAAGTTGTTTTTATTGTGTATTGATGGAAAAAGATACAGGAATGAAACATTGGGGACAGTAAGTACAAACAAATTGGTAATAACAGTGTAGGAATATTTAAAAGAAAATTGATTTGTTTTTTTTTTCTCAAGGATCACGTAGGAATTTTAAATTTTATGATCACCGCAGTTTTTAATTGACATTTAAATTTTATTCTATCGTGAACAACACCGAATACTAGAAGGTACGCGAATTAATATCAAGGGAGATCGTTAGGATAGAGATGAAGACAATATCTTATATTAATCTTAAGCAAATTTGCGGACAGACCCGCTGTGTAATTGTTTCGGAATTAATTTACGACGCGCAAAACGAACACTTGGAACGTAAACAACACGCGTCGCCGCCGGCCCGCGCTTTGTTTACACATTATTAAGTGATAATTAAATTTTCAATAAATCAATTCGTTGTGCGCTGAGACAAAGTGAATATTGAGTCGAGCGTGTTGTTTTTATGTGAATATCAAAAGCGGAATGTCGCACGAGCTGTATTAACTTCCCGGGCATTAAATCACAGAATACGGCGTCTTATTCTGGGAGAGTCGGTGCCGCTGCGCGCTGCGCCGCTGCATCGAGTCACTGGAAACGTTCGGGACGTTGAAAAATTTAAAGCTTTTATCTCATTTCGACCAGGAAACGCGTTATTTATGTGCCTGTCTCATTGGCATTGTAACCAAGAGGACAAAGCTAAGTCACTGGGTAGGTGGGTAGGTAGGTGGACGCGATGCGCGATGTTCCAGTTTCTAATTAACTTCTTTGTTATAGTCGTATTTGAAACATGTTTTTGGGGCATCCGTGCGCACCATCCCGTCGTACACTCACATTTCCGTAAACTCTCGCCTTCGCGCGAAAAACTCGACGTCCTTGATTCAACCGTGCCGGTTTACTAATATTAATGTTACGTATCTGGTGTCTTTCTATATACATACATGTCCACTGTAATTTCTGCGAAGGAGGAATGTCAAAAAAAAAAATCGTAGAAACGCTGAAATATATGAATTACGCGAATGGGTGCGTAAAGAAATTTAAGACCCGATTAGCGGTTGAAGACATCGAGCTATAATTGTGGCGATATTTTAAAATACTTCGTGTTAATTTCGTCCGGTGCGGATAGTGGCGTGTATAAATAGACCACGCGTTGCAAAATACGTGGCCGAGTTATGTCAGAGCGTCGTTAGCGCGCGCGAGGGGGCGCTGGTGTTAGCGCTGCGCCGTGACGCGGCACCCGGCTGGCGTGTGCGGCCGCCGCGTTGAAATCTAGACAAGCAGATGACAGTCCAGCGGCGGTATATATTCGCAAGGAGTATTTGTAAATACTGGTTTTCCAGTGATGTTCTCGTATGTTCCCAATGATATGCATGCAACATGATATACGTATATATTTCGACGGTTGGTCACCGATTTGAACGCGATCTTTGATGTCGACTGTACGCACTAAGGACGTAACATAAAAAACATAAAACCTATTTGTCACAAGATTTACGAGTTTGGTTCAATCTTAGTTAACGCAGCGTGGGCGAAGTCGAGACAAGCATTCAGTACTGCAATAGACAAATGCGTTCCGATGTGCATAATTGAAAAATTGCACAGATCCTGTCCGTTCTGGATTAAAGTTGACGTTCGTCATTTGTCTAAAGTTAAGATTGTCTGACAATAGAATTGAAAGAACAGCTTCACTTATTTCAGTAATACCATATACGAGTAAAATACTCTACAAATAGCGGCTAAAGACGACTTTGCCAATTCAAATGTCTGCACAGCGCGAAGCTTTCGACGTAGGAAAGTTTGTCTTTGTATCCGGGCAAGTACTCAAAAAATAGTAGCTTTCACGAAAGGAACACGGATAGGCAACGCTTTGCCAAGAAATAACAATGTTCCGCAAAGAATTTGCCGTCACGTTTCGCCAGAAGCGAGTGGAAGCGAGGCACGTGTCCTGGCTATACGAACGTCTGCATGTATTGCTTTAAAGTTCCCACCACGTGACTCGCCTACTTTCTTGTTGAAACCAATCCACTCCCACGCGATTCCTTATTGTGGCAGGGAGTTACGAGAATACTTCGGCAACTCATATTATATCGGTTAGCGCTAAAAACAGAACACTCGTTTCTCTCTTTGCATTCTTAATATAGTAATAACTAACATCACCGAAGGACATTCCTGCATTATCAAATAATAAAGGTTCTTACGTATACATTGAAGACTTCCGTTTGTATAGCAATAGTTGCTTTCATTAAGCGTTCTACCATAATTTCAACCAAAAAGTCTTTCGCAACTATGAACATCAAATAATATATCAGGAAACAACAGTAAGGAAAAATGTCAACGTATACATCAGTGGCGGGGATGTCAGCGAACGCGTGAAATATTGTCGTGTTGCACAACAGATCAATTTTCAAGAAAATCGTGGATGATGTAAAACAATTTAACGCCGCGATCAACGAGGCGTAGGGAGCGAACGATAATCCATTCCAAATTATTACGCTGTTGCTCCGGACGCAGCCTTATTATCTCTAGATAATGTAGAGCAAAACGTTCCATTTGCTGGAGCGCGGATAACTCCAGTATATAAAACAGGCGTATAAAAGTAAACAAAAGGCGAAAGCGGGTCGATGGATGAGAGTTAACGAGCGTTTTAATGCTTTTTTTTTATTTTCGCTCCCATTGGAGGTCGTTTATTATGAAAGGTTTACGGTTACGCTCTGTAAACCGAATTACGTGTGTTACGTTCCCGACTGGTTCACGCCTCTATGCTATTGTTTCCCGTTCTCATTGATTGAGATGTGAGACTTCTTGCGTAAGGGTCGCGTCCACATTAGGGGGATATGTGTTTTTAAACAAATTTTGCAAACAATACACGTAGTTTCATTATGATACAGGATTTACTTTACCAATTTACTAATTTTAAACATAAAATAATGGTAAACAGACGCCTGCCTGACCGAAAGGATAAATTATCGCCGTTTTGAAATGTACATATAGGTGTAGGTATACAGTGACTTAAAGTGCGTTGCAATTCAAAAAACTTAAAGGAAAATACCAAAAAATATTATTGATCAACCATTAAAAAATCTGAAAAATCTGAACATATTATTGGAAACTACTATTCTGCGAACAAATTCCACTATATCTAATAATAGCTTTGACTCTGAATCACTTTTGAAAACCGATTTCACAAAGTAATCAAGATGGAGTAAACAGATCGATTCCGTATAGACTTGTTGTTCGCATACATTCCGTCAGAATGGAAGTGCGCGCGTGCGTGTGTATTAAACTTTACTATTTGAAAATAAACGATTATCGAGTTCGGTTGTACAACAATGGCTTCAACTCGACGTCGTACGTGCCAAGAAAGAGTGCGCACGCGACTAAGGGCTTTATGTAACAGTCGAACGGGCTATTATGGAGTGCTTCCTTTATTATTGTGTTTCGCGATTTACCAATATTTTAATCGTTATTCGCTAAACGCTTACTAAGTTCCTTGGTATACGTAGACATTTGTCCAAACTTTGATATATATTCTAAAGTATTAATAAGTTTATTATACATGTTGTCGATGAGAAACATTTTGATAAAAGGCGTAAGTAGTTATCGATAAAATTATTATACGTCCGTTCGATTAGACTTCTAAACATTGCGTTCTGAATAACATTGCCTCTACTTATAAGTGTTTGTTTCATTACTTCATTATACTTTTAATTAAAACGGCCAAACGGAACGATTAATTGGATCTAAATGGCGAAATAGATATTTCTGTAGCTATAATCTTACTGACAAGTGAGACTGTACACTTTTTATAGAGATTACTATATCTTCGGGTAAGTTCACATTTAGGTTGCAATTTAGGAAAAGACTGTCAAATGGTAAAGTGCACGTGATTATACACTGATCTGAATGTCTCAGTATACTTAATTTTACATCCAAGCATAGAACAAAAAATTGTAATCATCACACAAATATTTTTCCTGGCAGCTATCTGATTTACAAGTATTCGATCATATCATTCTTGGTAACTATAATTGTTTACTTTTTAATGACATTACCGACACAATCGCATACAATGTCTTAGAAACTCACGAATCCCAGTCATGTCCCACGTACACAAATACCGCGGTACACTTCTGTACAGTTAGCATCAATCAATCCAATAATTTCCAATGTTATCAGTGGCGTCATCTATAAAATGCATGTTTATGATTAAATAGTAAGATTGGCGCAACTGATAGCGACTGAGTTGCATTCATAAATCGCATAACGTGGGCGAGTGGACGGCAGTGGCGTTCACTGCGCGCCACCTCGCCCCACGGCAACGAGACCTTCCGACCACGCTTCTAATTAATTAAAACAATGCTAATTGGATAACATTGTTACCTCATAGCCGGATAATGTACGCCGCTTGGACGAACGTAACGGTTCGATCCACGGCGAGCGGGAGATGGTCCGACCTCGCTTTTCTAAATTTAAAGATTGCAGTTGAATTGAAGTTTTTGAATGATCACAGAGCATGCGTTGCAAGAAATTGGGTTATAAGTTATTTTCGGAATAACGGCATTCGCTAATATTGCTTTCCAGCTTTAAAGTTTAAATTACTAAGACGTATTCGCTAGTAACCGATATACTTATTACTGATATAAATAGAAAATAAATATTATAGGAAATATTATATTTCTTGGTTGTTGTAAAAGTTCAAAATGTTTAGTGCATATTTACTAATCTATCTTCCGTAATCTACGAAGTTAAGACTTAATCTTCAATAAACGAAAAATAATTCACCGAATCATGAAATAATAAAGTTTGGTCGATAGTGTGAAGCGACCTTAATATTGTAATTACCGATTTCTGAATAAATAATAATAAAATGGGAAACCTGTGGTTAATAGAGCTGTTATAATTAGAAAGTGAGTATTAAAACGTACAACTGCAGTTTAAAGCTAGTAAAATTAACATTTATGTCATAGAAAGAGAGACAGGGAGATTACAGAACCGTAAAAGTTTCTAAAACAAATATAATGCTTCACCGACAACGAATAAGGAATTACATAAAGTAAACCGAGGAAAGCTTTCGCTTCCGAGAAAATACAATTACAATATGCATACAGGAAGTGGTTTCGAGTTACTAATGCAGGTAACAACAATGACACTCAAACAACATTACATTCGGAGAATAATTCGTAAGTAAAAAAATAAAAAATAAAAAATCTTTTAGCGGCTGCATATAAATAACAATACCAAGATAACAATAACGACAAACTCAGTTTAAATTTAACACGAAGTCGTGGAATGGCGTTCAACATTTTTACACAACACACTCATTCGTCGATCAAAACATGTTTAGGGAACATTTTTCCTGGAATCATGGGAAATGCGTAAATATTAATGTTTGCTCACGGTAATTCTGCAGAGTTGATTACCGCAATACAGCAATTCTCATAATAAACGTGATTAAAACTTTCAGATACTGGTAATGAAATGGGTAATGTCTAGCCTAAAGGGTAATATGAAACGTATCGTACAGTAGAGGCCTTAGCTAACAGTGTAAATAATGTTGCTAGGCAGCAAAAAGTTTGGGGACAGTTAGATACAATACACTCATAATTGAGAATTGAACACTAGCTTTTTTTTGCTGCTGATTTGTTTGAATGATAATCACATTCAATAGTAGCTCTCCTCTGTGTTCAATTTTATAGGTATCGTAACTACTAATAACCCTCTTAACCTGCCTTAACCCTCTCAATATGAGAGGAGACCCGTATTCCAGCAGTGGAATTGTAATGGGTTGAAAAAAAAAAACTACTAATAAATGAACCAAAAATTCCAGCTTCCTTTATCCAAAGAGTATAACCGTTCATTTTATCTTGAACAAAATCGTTTTCAACATTTGAAGAACTCTAAAGTTCTACATATTATTTTCTTAAATAATGAATCCTAAAGGTGCTACTGATTGTCAGTTATTTCATTTTCCGATCAGTTATAAGGTCAGGAAACTTTAAAAAGGTTTATTATATTATACAATACATCTGACAAGGCGTTGATTAATCACAAGGAATTATCCTTCATTGGAGACGAAAAGGTTAAAATGATCACAATCTTATTCGTGATCGGAATCCAATCGGTCGCGCGTAGGTGTCGCTGAGATTCTCTTTAGTCGTTCCATGAACGTTAATAGCGGATACATCAAATATACATTATGTCTTATATTTATATAGAAAGGTTGAAAGTTTTCGATGGAAATTTTCGTACAATGTCTTCAAAATCTTGATAATATTCTTCACCCTTTTATATTTCGAGGTTTTGTATATCTGATAGTAAAATAAAATATGTTTATGTGACACCAGTCAGTCACCTTCCGTGGACTACTAGCAGGATTTGAATAAGTGTTCACCTAATTAATTTCTGTAAGAGCTACTGTAAAGGTTACCTACCTCCAAAAGTCGATTCTAATTAAAACTTTTAAGCTTACTTAGGAGGTATTCTCGTAACGCTATGACAATGGCTCTCTTCAAGAAAGTCGTCACTGTTACCAGCGTAAAGTCATTGACATTTAGGACATTTTCATCAGTATATCTAATCTGCAGTTCTATTCCGAGCACCTCTTCAGAATTCTAAAGAAGACAAATTCCTAAATCTTCGTCTACTTATCGCCAAATTAAACATTAAAGCTGAAATTTAATCGTTCATTTCAAACGTTCATTTCCTTTGCCCGAAAACAGTGAACAGAAATTCAATTTTATTAATAAAGTTTGCAAAGTCAATTAACTCAGGTCGTCGACCCTAATTGTTCAAATTGAATTTATCCTTTTACATCTGAACTCTAATTATCTCATTATAAAAAAGAAAACGTACAACTGAAAATACTTTTATTTTGATACAAACAAGCTGACATTTTTTCGAACCCCACAAATTCTTTGACGAAAGAACATTTGCTATGGAAGCTACGGTTTTAATGTATGACTAAATATGACATGAAAGTAGTAAAAAAGGTTAGCTACTGTGCACAACCAATTGAGTCGTCATAGATACTCAATAAGTCAGCAAAGTTTCTTAAAATATTCCCAAAGTCCGAAATTGAATGTTAGGTTATTCACACAATCCACTTTGTCCTTCAGAAGCTGTCGAGTCCTGAATAAACAAGGTCTATCGCGCAACGACTGGCATAATGAAGATCTATCTTGGACTCAACACATAAGCAACTTCCTTTCGGATCGACGACCCCGCACAACCCTTAATGAAACAGCATGTAATACAAAGGATAGTTTAAATATTGATTTATATTTTAATTTCAATTAAGATAAGTCTAACGCACTATAAGATTTTATGAGTGAGCGTGTACTATGTGTATATAGACAGTTATCTTAGGAGGTATCTTAAAAAGATATTCTCATAATATATGTTTATTCTCTATTATTACTAAACAAAATTAATTTAAAGTTACGAAAAAATCTAAGGTTTGTGTTTCACCTGGGGTTTTTATTACTAGACCTCGACCTAAAATCTCTCACAGTTAGTCGTCAATCGAATTCGTTATTCGCGGCCCTCCCTGAAAATCTTCCATCCAAGGTTTACATTTGTCATACATAACGTACACGTGACATCCCATTACGTGCCCATTTCCAAAGATAGATTGAACTTTCGTAACTTGATGTTGACACATACCGTGGAATCTTATTTATTTACTTTGGTAGAATAACATTTTCACATTTTATTTTGTTTCCTTTCGTAAGCATATGTAAATGGAATTTATAAATAAGGCAACTATAACTTTCTATGTGCGCTTCATAACAAAATTTCCACAAATTATTAAAATTTATTTAAATTTGACTCAAATTTTAATACGTAACATGATGGTTTTAATCCCCGAAGGGGTAGGCAAAGCAATGTAGTACCAACATTCCCACGATTCACCAGTTACGTTTAAGTCCCATGGAATAGACGGTCAGCCTATTGCCATACAGCCGGCACGAAACCAGACTTCGACTAGGATTTTCAATTAAAAAACCCGATAGTACCCGACCTGGGGATCGAACCTAGTACCTCTCGATCAGCAGTAGTGGTTGCAATGACAATCCCAATGTAGTTGACCTCCAAAAGCACTGAAAATATTTTTTTGAAGCTGGACTTTCTCCGTTCCATATCATTTCCACTATTCAAAGGAATGGCTGGAAATAACACGTTAAAATATTGTAGCTAGTCTGAAATAATTAAATAAAGATGGAGAAAGTTATTCTCTTTGCAATTAATTTTCACGGTACACTTAAGAGCTGTATCGATGACGTCACTTGCGTCATAATCACATGTGAGCGGCAAAAGGCGTGACGCACACAGCATTCGAGTGGACGACGTCTTTTACGGCATATGGGCTCATCGCGACATTGACGGTTGTCGCCTTTTCTTTTTTAAACTGTTTTAGGTACTATGATTCTCGCTTGATTTATACCACTACTTCAGTTACCTACGTTACCTACGTAACTGAAGTAGTGGTATAAATCTTGTGGGACTCTTTGCTTTGCGTTTCTTGCGTCATCACCTCTGACAACTACAGGGGCAGATATTTATTTACGAATATTGGTATTGGAACGACGAGCTAATGGAAATAGCCGGAGGACACTTTTATTTTGGGTATAATTGTCGTTATAGAAAATGTGAGGAGTTCATGTTATAGTGCCAATGCTCTCTGACAATGTGAAGGACGTGGGCTCCAAGAAGAACGACTTCGGATTTGCATATAATCTAATTTAATAATGAAAACAATCGATCAATTGAAGTTTCGGGTCTAGTTTCAACATTGAATGTAGGTACCTACATTTAGATATATTAATATTTATAAGTCACTTCGTAGTTCTTGCAGGATGGTTCAGTCTTCATGCACTTACACTTCAGTCTTAACACGTAAAGTACGTTACAAATAAATCATAAGTAGTGCAAGAAAAATTTGCGAAAAAACCTATAGGTACAAACTACAGTTTTTCATACTTATGTCTAAAGTTGGTAAGTTCCATGACTCAGCATGATGCCAATAAACAAAAAGAAATGAACAAAGAGAACACCAAAACTCTATTGCGAGATCTGAGCACACATCCAGAAATAACTCCGTACTACCATAACCTCTCTTTAGCCAAATTTATTACTGATAATATGCTATTTGTCTGTGAGCGTAATAGATCGGTTATGACTTTATTAATCAAAGCTCCGTAATAAACAATGGTGGGTAACCTCCTTATGTTCCGTAACACAAACAAATCTGTTTACGTACAGTCCTGACGCAAAAGCAACGGTAGAAAATTATCCGATGATAGAAATTATGGATTAGTTATATATTTTTGCTGATTATACAATTATATTTTTTCCATATAGGTAAAAAAATCAACACAATCACAATTTAAATGGTTCTTACAACCCTTAGTGTATTGCACGTCTATACAAAAACATTTACAAGGAATAAAAATATTCTTATCTCGTGTAACAAGAAACAAGATTGGCGCCGGATGTTTATACGTTATTTAATGAAATTTTCTGCAATTTCGTTCGTAATTGAAAAATGTACGAGGCTGCCACGGCTGAGGGCTGAGAGCCTGTAAAAAATTGTAACGGTTCTTCCTTGGACATTAAATGGGATTTTACGATTGTTATTTCAAATAAATAAGGGTAAAACTCGCGTGTACGTAGTCCGCGGGTTAGAATTGCCGGCTGAAACCGTTATTAATGTAACATTTTCTATTAATAGAGGAGTCGGGTGGACGTAATTCAATTAACCATAATAATATGACTACTAAGTGCCCGCTCGCTACTATATATTACTCAAGATTAGGGCTACCATACCTCAATTGCCAGTGTATCAAATGGAAATATAACTATTTGTAGTAAAAATGTGACTAGTTGTAATCAGCGACATGATCTGTATTCCTAAATAATTTTTAAACGGCCTTTTATTTCCTACTGCACTTTTTAGGGGTTACTTTGAGAAAAAAGGCTTTTTAAACAGCCCGCATACTTTTCCAGAGACTAAGTTTTACACATATTATAAAATTTAAAGAAAATTAATTTTGATGTTTTAATGCTAAATTCAGTGATAAAGACGCGTCTGCCGTCTAGTTTCAATATATGAAGGTCAATGTTGCGAATTCATTAGATAATCTATCATGTATATAGCAGGGAGTTACGACTGTAGTTAAATATATTTTGCGCTAAAGATTACATTTTATACTGCAGCAACAGACATAATTTTTTTCGTACACGTGTACAGCCAACACTGCATAGAATAACATCGTTACAACCTTTATTAGGTATATATGTATCTACAGAACACGGGTTGAGACTTATATTTATATTAAACCAAACATATAAATTATATAAAAACATCGGTAAGGGATAGCAATATCAATTGTACATTTTTGACAACCCTGACACGAACAAGAGCGCAACCCTCCATTCCGGTGGAATCTATATTTAGCAGACAATACCGCTTGAAACAATATCATCGCGGCGTGCCACCGAATTATTTATATTCTCCGTGGAGGAAAACGAATATTTGACAGTGACGCTAACAATAACACCAATACGAAAAGTTTTCGACCGAGTATTATTAAGTATTATTGTGCAATGTCAACGGACAGGTAGCTTTTTTGGATATACTTATGCAATCATTTCGGTGATTTTTACCTTATATGCTTATATTATCTTAACCTAACCAAACGCGTATAAGACGTTTTTTAAATTAAAACATTTGTCCAGTAGTGAATATATCGAGTAGAGAGATATCGATAAGTGACCGAACGGTTGCGCGACTGGGGCATTGCGTGGGCGGCGCGGGTGACGGACTGTGCGGTAACAGTGTCAACAGCGGGGCGAAATGTACCGCGCCATTAGCGGGGGCCTTCGCGACCGTCGCGGCATCAATTAAGTGTTGTGTCACGGTAGGGTTGGGGAGCTTGTGCGTGCTATGTATGTACAGTAGCTCAAGAGTGTCTGCCTATAGGCTGTGTTCAAGTCTGAAGCAAATGGCGGAGTGAGAGGCCATTTTTAACATATGTATATACATATATGTACGTATATGAAAATATTCAGTTGAAAAAGTAATTGTTAAATGAACATAAAATTCAATATTTTGTTCACATAAATTAATGACTGTAATAATCGGAATCTAAAATCATTAAGATTTGCAATCAAAAATTTATCAACACGCCTGAATTTATTGAACGCCTTCCTATTATTTTTCGTACAAAAACATTCATTACAAGTATCAAAACATTACGATACACCTAGTCGTACACACATCTAATAATATCAAGGTACGAAGTACATTGACACGGATCACCGCAAAGTGAATACAATACAGTAAATACAATTACATTAATTGGCTTTGTCCTAACATTACGACCGAAACAACAGATGTGTGAGGGGGTGGGGGGAGAGAGGTCGATAAACTTTATTGTTGTTGCTGGATACGGAAGAAGTTAATAACTAACAATGACTTTGAGATGCGCCAGAGATGAAGTGTCGTAACTTACGCAAATATGTCTTGATGAGTTTCCAAAACCGTTGACTTTTCATATTTAGTTGTAAGCCTGCGTTCAAATGAATGCGCATAATGCAGTTACATATTAACTTTCCTTGAATCTAGAAATCGATCGACGCTTTCGTAAATTTTTTAAAGACCGACAAGAGAATAATTACACATCTTCGTAGCCATGCACTTCAATGATAGTAACTTTGAAAGAGCTCAAATACTCACTCCAATCGACGTAGACAATCAACATAGTATGAGAAAATACTCTAAAACGCAATACCTACATGTGTTTTCATGTGCCTTTAAAGAATAATTTGGTGGCATGCCAAAATATTCGGTTTCTCGTTTTCTTTACGGAGCCGTTTAAGATACGTATATACGAGTCTGGGAAGGAGTAGGACACTGACATGAAAGAACTCCACTTTCACCATACGTATGTAAGTTATTATCAACATCGTATTTTCAATTGTGTAATGACAACAATTCACATTTATGTCTACCGTTACATATATCTGTCCGGGAATGTCTCGAAAACGTCTAAGGCGACGATTGAACAAGTCAATAGCAAGCAGTGTGACCCACTAAATGTCTATATTTAAACGAGAAACAATTCCGAGAAGCAGCGGAAGGTTCCAGGATTAGATGTCTTTGTTCACGACTTTTTGACACACTTTTCAGTGAGGGATTACGGATTTTTTTCATTTTCAATTACGTTTTAGGAACTTGTGACTGTTCTGATAAACGACTACCGATTGTGTGTTCTTTCAAATTTTATTACAGCTCATTTATAATAACAAAAACAAAATGTCAATAGAATTTCAATATTTTAAAAGTGGTTTCGCTATATTAATGAGTTAAAAATAAATTTATTAATTAAAAGGAATATTTTGTTAAATAACTTAATAATATAGTTCACAATAGATTATATTCCAAAGCATTTTATATAAGGTTGCTTTGAATATTATCTTGGATTGATATCTCTTTTAAGGCTTCAATGTTGTGGGGAGGCTTGGACATATCAACTTTCATACATAAATATGCAATTGCATAATGAATAATAAACATTTAAAGGATTAACACAATATATACATACAATATTATGAAACCGCCCTATTGCACGAGTCCGAAGACTCGCGAAAGATGGACGTGAACCACATTTACAAAGCGATTTATAAGCGGCGAGTAAAACGCCTGTCATCGTCCACATAAGTCAGCGTTACGTTCCTTACACAGGAAACTGACAAATAAACAATTTACATGATAATTCACATTAACAGGGCTTAAAAGAGCCTATAAACATATGCAAAAAAAGACATACATGTGTAAAAAGAGATACATGTTAAAAAGACATACACGGGTAAAAAGACATACATGTGTAAAAGGACATACATGTGTATATAATTATACATGTGTATACATATATGTGTACTGTGTAAGCACAATAATATACATAGTTTGACTTTCAATTATTTGTTCGTCGTTAGCTTTTTAAGTCTTTATTTTCTATTGCATTGGCTATGACTATCTTTCAGTTCTATAAAACAGACGCGACTTATGTTAACGTAACACAGTTGAACAAGTAGGGCAGATGAATAGTAGATAAAACGTATTACGGCCACTAAGAAAAATATCGTAATATTCCCTCAATAACCGATTACGCTACGTCCGGTTAAATATTGACTTTTTCCGAGCGTTACTTCCGTTAATGATTGGCATTTGAGCATTGACTCGATAATTTTTTAAATGTCGACAGCATGAGATTTTTATACAATATTATGTAACGCGATGGGCCTAGATATTTTTTATTTATTTAGTATGATAGTAATTTTTTTTGTGTAGTTACACAATATAACTTTAATAATTATTAAAGATATCCCCAAAGTACAGTTTATAGCAATTTCAATACGAATTAATAAGACCGAGTCGCAGAAAAAAAAAACTTAGAATGTTTTCATATGTCTACTACATTTACTATTGTACATCTAAAAATAACCTTTCAACAGCAGTAACAAGACAATAACCAATTACCATGTGATTGAATATATAGAAGTTTCCATGTACGAAAATAACTTATCTAATCAAGTATATTGGACGAGTATAGCGGGTATGCTAAAGCGTTGATTATGTAGATTATGTTACGAGGCCGGTATGTTTGTTTGTCCAAGTTGTGTCGGACGGGGAAGCGAAGTGCCGCGCGCGTCATCGGGGCACCCGTGACGTCAGCGCGCTGCTCATTTCGCACCCCCTCAAGTATTTATTAGGCTGTGTTCACATTATACTCGTACACCGGACGGTAGACTATCAACAATCATTAATAACAAGTAATGTTTAACAATTTAATGTTTAAATCTTAATTTTTTACATTAAGCCCAAGTTTACGTTTATATTGTTGTTCAACACAATTGATACAATTGATGCCTTGGTAGATGAGCAAGGAGAGGCCTATGTCCAGCAGTGGACGGAAATAGGCTGATGATGATGATGATGATGATGAGATGAGCAAGGTATATGGAACACAGGTCTTATACCAAGTACTTATAGGACCTAACTGACTTATAAATGTAAATTTGTTAATTTGAATAAAAATTTCAAGTGTTTATTAATGAAACATTTCTGTAGGGAAAAATTGTTACACGGACAGTTTATAAATAAATTAAAAGTAAGTTATAACTGTCTACGTTTACGAACTGCCGCTTTCTAGACATACGGTAAATACAAGTTCATTTCTATATATAAATAGTGCAAGAAAACACTTAATAATATGTTACAATGTACTCACATTTTCTTGTGTATTTATTGTTGTACTAATCCGGACGGAATAAAAAAAAATGTTATTATTATATTAACACGCCTGGTCAGTTACGGGATAGACAGAGAGCATCGAGTGCCAAATATCTCTCTCCTTACAAACCTGCCGTATTTCAAATATAAAATAATAATATAATTTTCGTTAAAAGATTTAGAAGCAAAGAAAGATGCATATCTTGTAAATAAATATATATGTATATATATGTATATTTACTAACTAAATACATGTAGACCATATAATATACACTGACAGCGCTTTGTTTACGACGAAGGTGAAAGTGTACTTAATTAATTGGCAGTCGTAGAGCGAGCCGCGGGACGTCCATAGCAATTTTCTACTGGGCACTATATACAATAGTTAAGAGATATCTTTATAGATCATAACTCCATAACATCACGCCCGTATTTCTACGAAGGGGTGGGCAGTGGCATGTATTACACTCCCATGAATCGCTAATTATGTCATATGTTCCACCAGGGCTTTGGGGGTTGAGCCTATTAAAAAAAATTTATAGATCTTCATATCAAACCATACGTAAGTATAATATCTCATTAAAATACGATTACATTAATGGCTCTAGGCTAGACACCCTGACGACACACTAAGCTTAATTTTGTTTTCATTCCCCGAGCTGTATAATTCACGTCACAGTCATAATGCTTTCGGTCGTATCATGCAAAATATTCTGACCTTCGATGTCGTGGAGACGTCGTAATTAGCTGAGTGGCGGTGAGTTACTAACGCGGTTAAAAATAGACTCATACACTACTACAAGATACTATGTAGATACGTACATAGCGGGAGATTCCCGTTCTCGACAAGATTAGTCGAAGCGAACTCGCACTTATTCTGATCAATAAACGAGTTGAAATACGATTGATCGATTGTTGGTCTTTGCCTAAAATATTTCCACTAAAAACCGCAACGCTAAATGTCCGCAGAAGCTTTGGGTTTTTTCACTTAACAAATATTTCCCATTTCCAAGCTTGGTATTATATAAAAATAAATAATAATCGACCCATTATAATTCCACTGTTGAAATATGGGTCTCCTCTCATATTGAGAGGGTTAAGGCCATAGTC
>DWDT01001118.1:0-16984 GCA_018245595.1 Microceris scylla | reverse complement strand
CCCTGGAAGAAAAGATTGATCAACTCAATAAATATCAGGTACGTTTACTTTATTTTTTGTTTTGATATGGTTACATAAGCAATTTATTATGCTGGTGGAAGTGATTTAATAATGACGTGAATTTTAAACAGGAGTTAAGTAGAACGATTGATAATCACGAAAACGATTTGACTGCCGTCAAAAATTTGGGCGAAGCATTGGATCAAGTAAGATTGCAAGGAGAATAGCATTATACTACTTTTCCGGCACTGTAGGGTGTAGCCTAATTTTCAGTAGTCCTAATATCACGACAATTAATATTGTTACTTATTATGAAAACCTAACCAACAGGTCATAATCCTATTGGCAATCTATGATACTATTAGAGCTTCTAAAAGAATTTCTTTTAAATTATTCTTACTAATTGTTAGAGGCATCGGGTGCGGTATTTTATAAATCTAAATAAACAAGTATTATGACTATCTATGTGTCGATACTAATAGTAGTTGTTGTAGTTTAGCTTAAACTTAATAATACATTTTAATATGTTCAGTTATTTATTTGGCAAATATAAATTTATTGCAGGCAATCTTGGCTAACTTGAAAAAGACAGAGAATGACGTTGATAAATTAACAGATGAGTTTAGTGATCTGATTGAAAATTGCAACGATACGAGGATCACTATGAATTTACAACAGATGACATCACGATTCCAGTCAGTACATTCGACAGCGAAAGAACTTGTTAAAAAATGTCAGCAGGCTGTAAATGATCATAACGCCTATCAAGAGAAGTATAATCAATGCACTGATTGGATCAAAACGGCCCAACATAAGTTCGACGAATGTCAGAAAAACCTATCTAATACACCTGATGGAATAAATGCAAAACGGGAAAGTCTTAATGATTTACTCGCACAGCGACGCAATGCCACACTTCTTGTTAATAACACCTTAGAATTAGGGGAGAAGTTATATCCATCTACATCACCTGAAGGTAAAGAATTAATCGAACAACAACTGCAAGATATACAGCAAACTTTGGATAATTTGTATGATAACATCACTAAAGCTGAAAGAGATTTAGATTCGGAGCTCAATAAATGGTCATCCTTTGAAGATAATCTAAAGACCGTACAGCAATGGTTAACTTCAGCCGAAAAGACCCTTCCCAAAGATATTCAGTTAAGGGCAACTCTTGACGAAAAACGTAATCAATTAAACGTTTACAGAAATTATCTACAGGATGCGATTGCTCATCAACAAGATATTTCAGATCTAGAAGTCCGGGCGCAAACTTTGCCCGATGTTAATAAAGACATTGCTAAAGAAATCAGCCAGCTAAAACAAAGACATGATTCGATCCTTTCACGTGCGAAATCATTTGTTGAACAATACGAGGCTATCGTTAATAATCACCAACAGTACAGTAAGGCTGTTATGGACCTGCAGGAATGGGTGGAGGCAACTCATAACACAGCTCAGCTTTGGGGCGATGTCAATCTGGAAAGAGTGGCCTTAAGTAGCAACTGCGAAAAGTTGAAATCTTTGCAAGTCAACCTGCCCGAAGAAAAGAACCGCATTGATAAAATACGATTGTTGGGTGAAAAAGTTTTACCTGGTACAATAAGCAGTGGACAAGCTAACATAAGAAACCAAATCGATGCCTCCCATCAAGAATGGGAAGGGTTATTGTCATTCATCAACAAAACTATTGAGACTTTAGAGAACAAAATACAACAATGGAATGAATATGAAAACATGAAAGACCAATGTTTGGCATGGATTAGAAATACCGATACACAGATACATGCGGTTGATTTGAAGGCTACTTTGCCAGAGAAGCAGGAACAATTTAACAAATTCCAAGAGTTACAAGGTGAAGTTCGTGCTAAGGAACTAGAGATTGATAATATCACTGAGAAAGCTCAATCTTTGTACACTGGTGTTTTAGGACCTCGTGGTTCGCAAATATCAGACTTAACTGTGAAATACCAAGCCCTGACGCAAAAAGTTAAAGATCTAACCAACAGATGGCAGCAATATGTAAAAACACATCAAGAATTCACCAGTAAAGTTGCGGAATGTTCTCAGTGGATAGAAGAATTGAGAGATAAACTCGATTTCTGCGCAGATCTGAGCTCATGCTCTCAAGATGACTTAGAGACTAAACTTGTACTGATACAGAACCTGTTGCTTACTAAAGATGAAGGTTTTACCAAAGTTCAATCTCTGGTTGAGTTGGCTCAAAACGTCATGGCTAACACCGCTTCAGGAGGCCATGAGGCTATTAACAATTCATTGGTAGCATTACAAGAACAGTGGTCTGCATTATTGTCGAGAATGATTGAAACAAAGAATATGTTAGATGATTCAGTAACGAAATGGGCTGGATTCTTGGAACAAATACAGTTAATCGAGAAGAGTAACACTTGGCTTGAAAACATGCTGGCTGAATTGACTCCATATGAAACGTCTATGTCTGATAAACGAGCTCAGCTTGAGAAACTTAAAGAGGTTGAAGAAAAAGCACGTTGCGACCGTATTGATGTAGATACATTAAAGGCTAAAGCAGCAGAAATGCTTGCAAGTGGGCAGCAAAATCAAGTGGCTTCAAAAGCGCAAGAAACGTTAAATAAATTCGATTCACTTTACGATAAAATTAAAAAACTATTGGCAGACCGTGAAGAGCAATACAAAGATCACAGATTATACAAGGAAGCTCATGACGAATTAATTCAATGGCTTAGTAGAGCCAGAGAAAAAGTTCCATCACTGAAATCTAAGCCTTTAAGTGACAAATTGGCAATAGAAAACTCTGTTGCACCACTTGACGCTCTAATCAATAAGCAAGCTCAGGGAGAATTGTTATTGGAACACCTCCAACATACTGGAGAAGTAGTACTTGCCAGCACTTCACCTGATGGTCAGGTTATAATTAAAAATGAAATGAAAGCCCTAAAAGAAAGCTTTGATGACTTATTCAATGAAATCAAGCAACAGAAGAGCCAATTGGAACACACTGTTAATCAATGGCGTGAGTATAAAGACGAATATGAAAGGTTATCGGATTGGCTACAACAGAAAGAAATTCTTATAAAGAACCATAAATTGGCCTTACTTGGAACCGCAAAAGAGAAAGGTGGTCAAGTCAATGAAGTTAAAGAAATTGTCGATCAGTTAAACAAGGGAAAGGTAGACATTGATAACTTCAATGCGTCAGCGTCTGGTCTTCTTTCTTCACACTTAGATACGTACGTCAACAATCAACTGAGACACCTGAATTCTAGGTATCAAGTATTAGTAAATATGGCAAATGACGTTCTAAAGAAAGTTGAGACTAACTATGAACAACACCAGAATTATGATGACAATTACGTGAAAACGAAGAAATGGATTGACGACGCTTGGGAAATTACGCGAAGTGGTAGTGATACTGGCAGAAACAGTAGCAAAGAAGCTCTGCAGAAACGCTTGGAACAAATCGAAGATCTTCTAAAACGTCGCGAAGAAGGCCAAAATCTAGTCCACGCTACTATTAATAGCGGAGAAAAAGTTCTAAGAAATACACGATCTGATGGCAAAGATAAAATTAACACGGAATTAAAGGAGTTGCAAAACGAATGGGATCGTTTAGTCAAGAAGATGACGACAGCTAAGGTGCATCTTGAAACGGCATTACTCCAATGGGCGGATTATAGTTCTAGTTACTCGCAGCTACAACAATGGATCTCTGATAGAGAAGCAAAACTACAAGAAGTGTGTGAGCAGAAAGTCGCCAAGTCTAAGAAGGGTCAAGACCGCCTCGCTGGTCTTACTGGCCTAAGTCTTGGCGAACGTAAAGCCACACTCCGTCAAACAAACAATATTGTGCAAGATATCGTTTCGTTTGAACCCATGATTCAGTCTGTAACTTCTAAGGCTTCGGAACTTATGCAACAAGCTCCGGCGTCTGAAATCACCAGCAAATACGAAACGCTCTCTAAGCAAGCTAAAGATTTGTATGAAAAACAAAAGGAAACAGTGGAACAACACCAGGCATTCATAGATGCTGGTTCCGATTTTGTCCAGTGGATAAGAGCCGCTAAGGAAAAACTAGGGAAGTGTTCGGATGCTACTGGGGACAAGGAATCTCTCAGCAGCAAGATATCACAACTGAAAGTATTGGAAAGTGAATTACCAGTAGGTCAGGCAAAACTGCAGAAGGCACTCGAACTGGGTGAAATTTCTTGCGGCTTAGCCGATGATGAGGACCGAGAGGAAATTGAAGAAGAAGTGGCTCTTATGCAAGAGGAATATGATACCTATGTGTAAGTGCTCTTTGTAATAACTGTATTAAAAATTGACACTGCCAGTATAATCTTCTCATATATATTTATTGATATATATTTAATGGTTTATTACAGGGAACAATTAAATAACACCAAAGCTTTGATAGAGGGAGGTATCGTAAAGTGGACAGAGTACGAAGAGCAGTACAAGGAAGCCTTGGATTGGTTGTCGAAGACTGAGAAATTAGTTCAATCTTTCAATAAGTTGCAAAATAATTTAGAACAGAAGAAAGTGGTCCTAGAGGAGTTTCAGGTAAAAATTTACAATATTTTTAAACTTTTATTTTCTAGCTAAATTAGTTAAGAAGGGAGGGGGGGGGATATAATAAAATACGAAATAAATAATTGGACAAAATAGTAATTGTTATAGGTTTGCCCCTGTTTATTTGATTTTACATTTACAGATTGTTATGAAAATATTTGGAAACTGTGAACGTTCATTAATGTTATATTTCAAGGGCACGTAAATAACCATCAGTTTTTTTGTAAAATGTTTATGAAACAGCATATTATTATCTATTCTCTTTCTCTATAATACTATGCGTCTCTTACTTCTTCTTTTTCACTACGCATTTCATTAACCACGATCTTAAAATGGTATAATTACGAGTATGCCCAATGAAATGATTATTTTATATTCTCTTATGCTATTCTTTGTCACCAGGGCCACCTCCAAACTCTATTCGACTGGCAAGCGGAGCTGGACAAACTTAATGTCCGTGCACAGACGCTACTAGAGACATGTGCGGACACACGTGTGTCCAATGGAATCACGCAGCTCACCACCAAATATAACGCTCTGCTTTCGCTTGCCAAGGAGGTGATGAAGCGGCTGGAACTGCATTACCAGGTTAGTTTCATTGTAAAAGATTTTCGTGAACCTTATTAACTGACATCGGTTTTTTTATATAGGGGTCAGCTAAAAATACTGGGCTTGGTGGTTCGCTTTGACAGTGACTTCAGTTCAAATCTTTAAAAATGTTATCATTTGTATCCAAATATAGCTGCTGCATTCGGATATTTTTCGTTTGAGAGTAGCTGGTTGATGTTATTATGATCTGTAAAAGTAGATTTTTATTCACCGTGGATTAGTAGGTCAGTAGTCTTTATATAGATAATGTTTTGTGTTCTGTTAATGGCAGTACTTATCACATTATTCAAATGTCGGCATTAAGTAAACCGAGGAATCTCGGAACAGTTATGCACCATATTTTTATTAAAGCTATGTAATACAAAATAAATATAGCACAATTTAACAATGTTAATATAATCTTGGATTTTGAATTAGTCTTGTTATGATAATAAATGTACCGGCTTAACTCACGTACGTTTTTCGGGGTGGCCCGACTAGTTTCGTACGTGACGTACGTGAGTTAAGCCGGTACATTTATAATCATGTGTATAAACATTCACGAAACATTTAATAGTAAAATACTCTTGTTATAATATAAATTTCTGATTTACAATTCCGGTCTATGATGTAATAGGAACACCAACAACACAACGCCCTCTACGGAGAATGTCAAGACTGGCTCGACAGAACGCGCGAGAAGCTTATCCAATGCGCTGAAATACCAAACACACTACAAGAGGTCAACGGGAAGCTCAATACGGTCAAACTCCTCCGCCAGTCCTTAGAACAGGGGCAGAACAAGTTGAGATACTTGCTGGAGCTGAAGGAGAAAGTGATAATGAACACGGAGCAGGCCGGCGCGGCCAAAATCCAAGAGGACACGGATAATCTGAAGCAGGAGTTCGATAAGCTGATAGCGGACTTGCAAGAAGTGAGAAACAAACTGACAAACAGAGCATCGCAGTTTGATGATATATCCAAGGTAAGTTAGCAAAATTAACAAACAACTTTTTGTCGTCATCATAATTGGCTGTTGGTAGTTCGTTTTTAATTTTTCACCTATTCGAATAGCGAGCCATTCGCTACTGTAGTTGGCGAATCTTATTGTTGAGACGGAGTTTGTGGTTCCAATGTCCTTCCAGCACAAATATTTGTCTATTGAGCATGGCTAATGACTATTTGATCCGTACTTGGAAATTTTTTTATGTATTTCAATATATGTTTAAAACTTATATGAGTATTTTATAAGCTGTCTGCTTACATAGCCTGGGCTCCGCCTAGATTTGGTTCTCTTGATTATGTATAGTTTGTCCAAGATACTACTTATGTGAGTCTTGGTTACAGATCCACAAGCTCCTGGTCGAGTGGCTCGACGACATTGACCAAAAGATCCAATCAGACGATTCTCTGCTCAACGACCTCTCAGAGAAGAAGGCCAAGCTGGAGAAATTCAAGACTTTCAATAGGGACATAGACTCCCATAACGATCTCGTTAAAAAATTGAATGAGAAGCTCCAAGAGGACGCCTCGTTGAAGTCCAAGGAAATCGAAGATACGCTCAAACGCTATGAAGACATCAGGAAGACAGTTAGCGAAATGATTGCGGTGAGTGTATACTGGTTCAGACCAGGTATCAGATATCAATAAAATCAAAGTTTTTATCGTGAAATTGTTGAATACGAGTCTGTTTTCAGAGTAAAAATAGTCAAGACTATAAGCAGCCACGTTGGCCAATTGCTGAATGGCACACTTTACACAATATTTTAGAGAAAACTATGTAGAACTCTAAAAATAATATATTTTCTGACTTTGTTCTTATTTATAAAAGTATAGTTAATCTTGAATTAATTATTATTTTGTAATCATTTTTAGGGATAACTATTCCAACCTTTTAAGTTTGTCCTTTCAAATTAATTTTTGGAGGCAAACATTCTCAATGATTAATATCTTTTTATTTGATTCATACCAAAATATTTATATGAAATGGAAATATTTTTAGTTTTCTTCATTCAATTGAATATTTATTCGACAATCTTGGCTATTAACACTTAAACCTTTACAGAAACTGGAGGACTACGTCAACTCGCATATTCAATACAAGGAATCGTACGATAGCTTTTACGATTGGATTCGCAACTGCAAGATCGAGATCCAACAGTGTGCAGACTCGCACGGCGAGAAGGAGGAGGTACAGAAGAAACTCAAGAGTGTCAACAAGATTATATCATCTCTACCCAAAGGAGAAGCACTACTTAAAAAGGCAATAAAATTGAGCGAAGCTGTCCTGGAAACGACTGGAAACGAAGGAAAAGACAGCATAAATCAAGAAATAAAGCAGTTGAAGATAGAATGGGAGAACCTACAACAAATCTGCAAGGATACGAAGAAATTGCTGGAGAAGTGCCTCGCAGCTTGGTCGGACTTCCTGGAAACCTCGGAGAAAATGAGCAAGTGGGTGAAAGAGTTCGACGGAAAGCTGAATGCTGTGCAGAAAGTCGATAAGATTACACCTGAATATTTAGACAAATGTCGCGTAAGTATTGCAATAGTTTTATTTTAATTCTTATCTTTGCTGTTTTTATAATGGTTCATTTGAACCACATTCTCAAACAAAATAAGTTTCTTCTATCATATAATATATTTGTATTTCAGGATTTATTGGCACAAGCATTAGCTAATAAACATGTTTTGGAAGAGCTCAATGATAGATGCGAAAATCTGATGGAGCTCAGTGCGTGCGCTTGGGTCCGTGACAAGACGGTTAATCTTCAGACTGAATATACATCTCTACTGACAAAGATTCAAGGTTTAGTTTCCAATGGTGAGAAAAACTTGTCGGATCACACGGAATTCATCAAGGCCAAACAAGAGTTGCAGCAATGGTTGGAAACGGCGCACGGTACTGTGCAGGATTCCATCGGAGTCGGTGACGTGGATGCTACTAAAGATAAACTGGAAACAATCAAACTTGTCAGTAACCGCATGACTGAAGGACACCATCTTCTCGTCGTTTTGCAAGAAGCCTTTAAAAAGGCTTTGAATAATACTCCACCCGAAGAACAAGACGGTTTGCGTAACGATGTCAAGGTCCTGCAAGAGAGCTGGGATCAGCTAAAGATCGACCTTAACTCTATAACCGCCCAGCTTAAGGCAGCCATTGGTAAGTGGGAAGACTTTGAAGACTCCAAGAACAAGCTGAACCAGTGGATCAAGGATACCGAGCAAAATCTCGACAAAGTCCCACCAACTGGCGGAGAATTAGGAGAGATGAAGACACTTTTGGAAAAATACAAGCACATCGAAGACGAAATTGATAACAAACGTCCAGAGTTGGATAGATTAAAGAGTGAAGCCGCTCAGTTAAGCTCATGGGCCAGAAAACCGGCGGTTAGGGAGTCTGTTACTAAAATAGAGAAAAAATGCGACGCGCTAAGAGCTAAATGCGCTGCCAAGAAGGCGGAATTGGAATCCGAGATTAAAGACTACAATCAGTACCACCAATCGCTTCAAGACACCGAGAAATGGCTGTTGCAAATCTCCTTCCAACTCATGGCTCATAACTCCTTGTACATCGCTAATCGTGAGCAGACCGAGGAACAGCTAGCTCAGCACGCGGTCCTGTTAGACGATATTCAAAAATACAGATCGACGCTCGATGAACTGGAAGCTAAGGGTAGGGCACAGATCGAACGGTACGAGGGAACAGCGCCATCTATCCGCGACACTGTCGGCAAGCAGTTGAAGAATGTGAACGACAGCCACAAGAGCTTACTGGCCACAGCCTTGCAAATCGAACGCCGTCTGAGAGAAGGCTTGGCTAAGTTTAAGGAGTATGAGGACACTCTCGAGAGCATCCTGAACAATCTCGACGAATGTGAACCGGCTATAACTGAGCTGGACGTGCCCGTGGATGGTCTCTCGCATGGTCGAGACTTGCTCGACAAAGCCAGGGTGAGTTGTCTTCTGTTCTTTATTATTTTAGTGCATTAAATATAAGTTTATAAAATAAACGACACTCATGTACTTCGTTTTGAGCCTGTGATCTACGTTATGGCTGATAAACGTCAAGACATAGACCGTAGAGTGTGAATTGTAGACGATCTAGTATAAATATTTCCGTCTCATTATTCATTTCATGTGGGTAGAGACAGAAAACGCTGCTAATTAAAAACCTCTTACTTAGCGTATAGATCGAGTTTTGGATATATATGTATTTCTATACATGTTTATAGTGAGAACTTAAGTTCAGATATCGTTCGTGTCATTATAAATGTAAGGGCGTGATACCTCGTTCATGTCATTATAAATGTAAGGGCGTGACACCAAATTTTTTATTAACAGGGCATTGCATTTCACACATACCCAAATTTATCAAAACTCAAATAGTATTAAAGTAGTATCGATTTGAATGTTATATTGTAATGCATCGTATGTCTGTTCGTTCTGACCGAGGTGAGTTATAGAGTCAGATGAGAGAGGTAAGGTGTGCCGCAGGGGCTGCACAACCGGCTGCAGACGGAGAAGGCGCGGCTGTCGGCTGCGGTGGCGGCGTGCTCGGCGGCGGCGGCGTCGGTGTCGCGGCCCGCGTCGCCCGCGGACTCGGCGCCGCTGCCGGTGCCGCCGCGCGAGCTGCTGGTGCGCGCGCGCCTCGAGGACCTCATCGACCAGGTACTGCGCGCCTCGGCCGCCGTGCTCGGCTCCCTCGGGAACTGACGCGCGCCCGCACTCCCGCTCTCCATGTTGTTTTTTTTGTTTTGTCCTTCTACTAATATTCGAATTGAACGATACTGTCGCATATATATGTAGAAAGTATTCTATTAGGGTCGTCATGTAACCTAGGGTAGGTTGGAGTAAAGATAACTTTGTAGTACATTTTATTTGAGATAAATTCAGTAAGTACTAATAACAATAGCTAAACTGATAATTAGAACGAATTATAGTAAAATCGATTTCGAATCGATTTTGGGTTCAATATTTCAGCGAGTAGGTATTATTATATATATTTAATTTACTAATTATAAGTGTTTGTTTGTTTGTTTACGTTTTAATCGAATTTTAAGTTTGCCAGGTCCGAAAAAGAACAGAACCAACGAGTTTTTTTTTTTAATTATGTGTGCAACGTAAGATTTTGCAATAATACCTTAAATAGCTATTGGCGGTGGTAGATAGTACTAGTGTAGTTAGTTCGATGATATTCGTACGGGCTTTCGTTGGCAATGTATTTTTTTGCACCTGGTATCACTGGCTAGGCGGGCACACATTCATAATGTGTACTAGATTGTTCTATCACTGTTAGTTTTAAATTTTATTCTATTTTCTCTGTGGAACATGAAATACGTCAAAATTTTTTTTTGTATCACAGTGTGATGTGTTGCCAGTCTGTTGATGAATCAATACGATTTATTTTTTAAAAGTTTAGCTTGTCAGTACAATATTTATTCATTTTTGTACGATAACTTTAATAATGTGTCACGGTCACAGTGTGTTAATGAATCATAGTCAAATATTCTAGCAAAATTACACAGTTAGCGTGCAAATGACTAAAACATGAGCAAATAAATCGTCCTGATTCACATATGTAAATACACATTTTAGTTGTGTGTCGTGTGATATTTATTAACACAGTTTTATCGTGTGTTATATACCTACCGTGTGATATTGTGTTTGTGCGTGCAAGTGCACGGTGTTGCCACAGCTCACACTACCAAAGCACACGACACTATAATGGTTCAGCTTCATCTGCGCTGTAGAACACCATAGTGGTAACATCGGCAAACGAATTACATCGGATTATTAAAACGGTTTTGAGATAGTCCTAAATTAAACAGAGAATAACTATAGAAAGACATGACAAAGATGAAAAATATGTTTTTTCGATATCGTTAATCAGTTTTAACGTGTTAAGCATCTTGAGTATAAATGTATGACGTCATTTTCGCGCCCTTTTTTTAATCTGTGGTACATCGCAGATGTGGCGGTACCATAAGCGTGTACATTTTTCATTCAACATTCATATACGAAATCCACTGAGAATGAGGTTCTGGTAGTCTGAAAAAAAACCCATAAAAATGACCGTCCTTTAGTTCAGTTGAGTTAATAAAACTCTTTTCAGTGTGACGTCATTGTGACGTCATAGTACAGTATTTAGTCACTATTCTAGTCAAATGTTAGACTGATTGCTTCTTAGTCATATTGTTACTATTTGTAGGTAAAAACACCAGTTTCGCAATGGAAATATGGAAGTTAAAAACGCGTACGATTTAGGAATATTTTTAAAGTATCCATAATTCGTAAGTTATGATTCAATTGAAAAGTTTATTGTGGCTTTTTTTTATAGAGTAGGGGGCAAACGAGCAATTTATATTGTTTTCATAGAGCAATGTGTGTAGTGAACAAGTAGAAAATGTATATTAAGACTAGCTGTGTCCGCGACTTTGTTCGCATGGGAGTCAAAACTATTTCTAAAATCAAAGTAGCCTATGTTACTCCTTATTACATCAGCTATCTGTCAGTGAAAGACCCGTCAAAATTGCTCCAGCCGTTCCCGAGATTAGCCGGAACAAACAGACAGACAGGCAGACAAAAATTGGAAAAATTTTTTTTTGGTATGTGTACCATATTAGTAAAAAGCGGTTGTTTTAACATTACAAACAGACACCCCAATTTTATTTTTTTGTATAGATGACGGATAATAGGAAGGGATTAATATAAAGAATATTGCACCTAGATCACAGCTGTTGCGAAAAATGCAAGGGGAAACGTGTTGATTATATCATTCACTTCCATTTACAACGAAGTAATAGATTTTAGAGACAAAAACCAAAGTATTCAGACGTAACATGACGCCTGTAATCCCCGAAGGGGTAGGCAGAATAGGCAGTGTAGTACACTGTCACGTTTCACCAGTTACGTTTAAGTCATGGGACTTTCCATGGGGAACAGGTGGTGAGGCTATTCCAGTGTTCAGATAGGTATTTAACTAGAACTCTTGTCTGTACATAGTTCTGTCTGCTCGTCTCATTAATGTTTTTTCGGATATTTAAACTAATCTGTAAGAGTTTTCATTCAGTCAAAATCATTCTAAAATAAGACCATAGCACAGTATGTAATTCAATCACTGTATCATCACATATAATACACGTACGTATACGCACACTTACGCACTCTGACACGCCACTAACCCGCACTCGCACGCCAGAGCCACGCGGGTGCGCTGGGGGCGGCGCCCGGGGCTCGGCCCCGCGTCGACGAGCTGATCCAAGCGCTCGAGAAGCCAGAGTTCAGCAGGAAACTCGGGGCTCTCGAGACGAAGGTGAGGCTTTGCATGGTTTTGTTTTTTTTTGCGTTTTAGATACTAAACATTTAACCGACATTTTCAACACTCACATTTATAAGGTTCTTCTGGCTACCCTAGCCGGACTTTCAGAAATAAACATGGAATAATTCTTTTATTGAAAATACAAAGGTGTAAAAAATTTTAGATAGGTAGAGCAGTGATAGCCTAATCGTTAAGAATTCAGCCTCTCATTCCGGGAGTACTGGGTTCAAATCCACGGCGCGCACCTCTTTAGAAAAGTGCGTTTTAAACTTAAATATCACTTGCTAACGGTGAAGGAAAACATCGTGAGGAAACCTACACATCTTAGAATCTATAGAAAAAAATAATTCTAAGGTGTGTGAAATCTGCCAACCCGCACTTGGCCAGCGTGGTAGACTATGGCGTTAACCCTCTCAATATGAGAGGAGACCCATGTTCCAACAATGGATTTATAAATGGGTCGATTATTATTATTTATTAAGAAATAATAGGACGGTATCAATCAGGAACGAGAAAAAAACGACGTCTTTCCAAATTTAAATTTGTATTCAATTTAAATTCAATTGACAGTACAATGGATTACCTAAGAAGAGTATTAAAAAGCTAGATATTATTTATTCAATCCGCGATCACTTGTACTTTTGTCTTAGTTTATTTTATCATTATCAAAATAAAAATATCTTCTGATTAATAAACAATTTTTTCATTGCTAATTCTTATATGAAATCGCTTCATAGGTCCAAAGCCATCTAGAAACATTGGGCGATGCTGTACATGGTATGGAGGAGGCCATGAAGCAAGTGATCGAGATTCAGGAATGGATCGCAGTCCACAATGCACTGGCTAAAGACTGGCTTTCCAACCCATCCAAGTTGAGGCCCGAAGCCGCCAAGCAGGACATGGCAGCGATGAGCGATGCCTTAGTGTCGCTCGGGGAGAAGAGAAACAGGATGCTTACTGAAATTCCAACAGAAGGTATGGACATAACACAATTAATAAAAGATTACCAATCTTTAAAATCTCTCCAGTTCTTTAAAAGAGTGTCTTAGTATACATATTACGTAATAGTCTTCTGCAAAGTTAAATCATTTATTTTAAAGGGCTGTTAAAGAAATTTATAAATGCATAATTTTGTTTTAGGTCTTGAAGACGAAATAAATCTGGAAGAAGAGCTTGACAATCTAGAACAGGCAATTCTTAAAGCGATGGAGAGAGAGAAGGGCAACCAAGCCATAATCGGTGATTTCCGTCACAAGTGCCAGGAAATACACGACTGGTTCGATTCCGTGCTTAAGAAAATGTGCCTTGCTGATAAGGGATCCGGTCTTCCATGTCCACAGAAACTGAACGCTTTGAAAGAACTCTCATCAGAGTTCGGCCAGGCTGGAAAGGATAAGGTTGACAACATTAAAGCAGTCGGCACTAAAGTTATCAACATCGTCAGCAACTTGGAGTCGCAGCAGGTGGAGGAACAAGTAAGTCATAAATACAGTACTTATAACTTATATATTTCTAATAATTATATTAAATCACTTGCAGTTGTTAAAAAGCGAAAATCCTTTTTATTGTATTTCAATGCAAATGCTTATAAAACATGCTACAAATCTTTCTAACATAACCTTATAAGGATAAGTTAAAAACGTCTAAATATATCACATACTGTTATTCCAGATGAAATCCGTTGAAAGAAGATACAACGATATTGCCAAGCGTATCCAACGCAAACTTCAGATGCTTGAAATCACCTATAAGGCTATTGACGGTACTAAGAGTGAAGTGGCTGCTCAAAACGAATGGCTGCAGACGGAGATCGACAACATGATGCATCCAGAGCCTCTTGGATATGATAGCAAGTCAGTTAAAGAAAGGCAGAAGAAGGCCGCCAATTTATTAAAAGAAACCGATGGTAAGAAAACGGTTATTGATTCGCTTGAAAAGAAGGTAAGCAACATTCAGTCCGAGCTCGAACCATCTGAGCAAATGCAATTAGAATCGGAACTATCTGAATTGTCATCTAAACAGAAACAGTTGGCCTCACTTATCAAGCAAGAGATCGAAAGATTAGGTGGCTGTACTGAAATTAGAAAGAAATTAGAAAATGACATAGAGAAAGCTAAGAATTGGCTTAAAGCTAAGGTGGCTGAGATTAAGAAACTTGGCGGTCCCGTACCGTTAGAAGTAGCTAAGGTCGACAAAGAAATTGCTATTCACAAGAAACATCAAACCGAACTTTCTGACTTTAATAACGACACCTTGGCTGAGGTTATGCGTCAAGGCAATGCTGTATCTAAGGACTGCTCAAGCGAGAATCGTGCAAAATTACAATCAATTTTAGACGATTTGAACAAAACCTATACATCTGCAAAGGTAGACATTGATGATAAACTTGCAGCTCTCAACAAACTCTTACAAGGCAGAAATGAATTTGAGGCTGATGTCGCTAAGTGCCAGAGCTGGCTGAATGAGGCTGAAGTGGCGGCTACTCCCGAACTACGTATTACAAGTCTTCAATTGCTCGAAGAACAACTGGTTAAGTTTGAAAAACTCAGCAAAGAAGCCGAGGATATCGAAAAGAATATAAACAAAATAAAAGATAAATCAAAAGAACTAATGGATACATTATCCGATTCAAACAAACTGCAACTCAAAGAACAAGTTAATGTATTATCTGACAGATTTGCGAGAATAAACGCCATTATTAACGATAAGAAGAACATACTCTTAAAACATATCAAGGAATACAAAGATGCTGCAGCTAAGATCGCTGCTGCTCTTGAGTTCCTTAATGAAATCCAAAACAAACTAAAGGCCCTTAACAAACCTATCGGAAGTAAAGTCGAGGACGTCCAACCGATCATTCATGCATATGAATCTATTCTTGCTGATCTTAAGAAGAACAAAGCAATGTTAAACGAACTGCAAGGTGGAAATTTGCATGATTTACAAGATATCCTTTCTAAACAGGATGATTTGATGAGCACGATTGAAGACCAAATCTCTAAACTCAAACAACTGTTATTATTGCGCGAACAATTCTTTGCACTTGTAAAAGAAATTGAGGAATTCATTTCTAAGTACACAGATCTCACCTCAGATATTGAAAAATCCAATGACTCACTAGAAGACAAAATTAAACGCTACGATGACATCATTGTGAAGATTCAAGGTTGTGAGGCCCTACTTGCGACAGCTACTGATAAAGGACAACAAATCGCTGCAGAGGGCACGGTCATAGACCGTAACAACATAACCGAATTACTTCAATCACTGAAACAACAACTACTCACATTGAGAAGAACAGTAGAGTCTAAACGTCAAGAGCATGAAAGAGCGGCTGCCGAGCATAAGAAACTTGCGTCTGATTTATCTGAAATCCTGCAATGGCTCCACGACAATGAAGCTGCCGTTCATTCGCGACCACTTCTCAATAGAGACGTAGCCAGCGTTGACAAAAAACTCATTGAACATGCGACACTGGCCAAAAACGTTCAATCATACCTGAACAAATTAACCAAGATCACAGACGCTATAAAAAGTGACGATGGAGTTCCAGGCACTCTTTTGGAAATGGTCTCGGAAGCTAACTCACTTAAAACGTCTCTACCCGCTGAGTTAGCGAACAGGGAGAAACATTTACAAGACAACAAGAAATACCGTCAACAGTACATGCAGATGGTCGAGAAATTGAACATTTGGGTCAACGAAGCCGGAATACGACTCGGCATGGGCAAAAACGGCACTGACTTCGAGAATATCGAAGCCGATTTAGAAGAACACAAATCCTTCTTTAACACTTCGGAGCCAGAGATGAAAGATCTGGTGGGCAAGCGGATGCAGGACATAGTCGACAAGATCTGGCCATCTTTGACTGCGTCTGAACAAGAAGAACTCTCGAAAGACCATCAAAAACATAATCAATTGCTGAAGAATACTCTGAACTCGGCGAAGTCTCGTCAAGCTCAACTGGAACAGGACTTGGAGATCTGGAAGGACTTCTGCCAGCTGGTCGACAAGATCAGAGCGATTTTGGACAAGAATGATATACAAGACGAGCCAGTGACATCCGTGGACGCGCTGAGACACCACCTGGAGAAACTCAACCACGCGAAGAACGATTTGGAGGTAAGTCATTCATTTTCTTCCTCTCTCTCCAGCGAGATTTGTTATTTTTTAAGCGTTATATAAAGCGTTAAGTTGGGCAATCAAAATATTTCACGAGGTAGATGTCTTGAGCAAGTTTGAAAGTACGAAATCAACCTGCTAATTAAATCCGCCCTCTTTCCCTTTCCAAGAAACCGTATAAAGTCAATGAAATTTGCGAACTGTTCGTTGTGAAATTATTTTCGAAGAATATTTGTTTCTTAAGAACTCAGTAACTTTCCATTCGATGTCGAAACACGTCACGTTTTGAATTACAATGTATTTTGGTATTGTAAAATAAACAGGAGTGAAGTTACGTAAAATAAACATTATTACGTAATTTCACGCCTGTAATCCCCGAAG